>JARQOC010000001.1:56814656-56826599 GCA_033576535.1 Allobates femoralis | reverse complement strand
TTTACTGGATCCAGTTTTAAGGTGGCCATATACAGCTGATGAAATACATATTGAACACTTCACCAATTTTCTAAGTAAATATATTTCTCCATCGCTTCATTGGGGACACAGGATACTATGGGTGTATGCTTTGCTGTCCACTAGGAGGCAACACTGCGCTAATTAAAAAAAAAGCTAGCTCCTCCTCAGCAGTATACACCTCCGGGTCTGGAGTGCAAACTGATCAGTTTAAGTTTGTGTCTGCAGGAGGCAGATGTGACTCTTAACCTTTTTTAGTCAGAGCACACCTGATAACTTTAACTTCAATTTTAATTTTTATTTCTTATTTTTTATTCTTATTTTTACCATGTTTTGTAATTTTTTTTTATTTTTCACCCAATTACTGCGGAGCACTCCAAGTGTCGCTTTTTAGTGCCCACAGCTTCTGCCGGACCTGCACTGTGGACATCCTTGGGGTGTCGTCTACCATGGGTGCCTAAATGCCTAGCTGGTGGGACCCAGTTGCCTGTGCACATACCTCGCCTCAGCACCCCTGCTGTACAGGGTGTGCTGAGAGCTGGAGAGTCTCCTTCCTCTCCCTCCCTCTGGTCGTGGAGCGCAGGGTACGGTGACGAGTACCCCTCTCCTCCCCCCACCCCCAGCAGCCTCACAGCGTCCCCCCTTCCCCCTCCTACAGCAGGGAGAAGCAGCCAGGAGCAGCAGGCCTCTCCACTCTCTCACAGCGGGGAGAAGCACCGGGACCAGCAGGCTCTCCCACACTGCAGGGACAGCATGGAAGAGGCCCTTGCGGCAGTTTTCCCAGCCTGGATGCAGTACCAGAGTGAGTAACAATAGTGGCAGGCCACGGCGGGGGCATTTTTTCACTAGCAGCGCCACCGGGACCGCGATGCCGTCGGCTCCCAGGTTGCAAATCCAGGCCCCAGGTTTGCAGTCTAAGCCCGATCAGCTCCGTCCCGTTCCACCCCCATTACGCCCACAGCCGGCCGGCAGCAAATCAAGCCCCCAGCTTGTGCTGCCTGCACCATCAATGCTCTGGCCCACAACTCGGGGGCTGCAGAAGCGAGGTCTCCTGCGCGCCCATTTGCGCCATGACACTAAACACACCTCCCTCTCAGGGTCCCGGGAGGCAATTTTGGACGCTGGTCCTCTGTCAGCAGCGAGGTCTCCTTCGCACCCTTCTCTGCCTGCTCCTCCTAAGGTCCCGGGACCTATCTTTGGAGACTCGCCAGATCTCTGTTGAGAAATACAGGGATAGACGGCAAGCATCTATAATGTTACATTACAACCACCCATGGCAGGATATGCTGCAAACCATATACTGCGGTGGGATGAGTGCATCTGCACTATATGCCCCGGACAAATGCATCACTGCCACCACACCAGAGGGCAATAAATTCTGCAGCCATGCATCCCACATCCGTCTGTTAATGCAGGTTATAGGATTTGCACCATTACACAGTGCACAGATCCACCTGCAAGAATAATCAGGATCTGCTAGCTCACCAGTGAGCAGGAAATTCAGCAGCCATGCACCCTCTGTCACTTCAAGCAGGTCACAGTATCTACACTATTACCCAGCGCACATAACTGCCAGCAAGAACAAGCATAGGGTCTGCCACCTTACCAGTAAACAAGAAATACAGCAGACATGCAGCCTATACCTGTCAAAGCAAGTTACAATATTTGTGCCATTATCCAATACACATATCTGCTTGCTTCATACCATAAACTAATCTTGCACGCAGTTATCTGTCACCTCACTGGTTACCATACAATCCGGATACCATACTCCCTATGTCAGTTTGTTACAGCCTGGTATAGCAGGCTACAGAATCTGTACGGGCCCCTTTACACACGGCTACATTTGTAGCTTGTCACCAGGTAACTTACTGGTTGCAGTGAAATCATGAATACATGATTCCATTTGTACACAGCAACAAGATAGAACCATGTATCCATGATTTCACTGCAACCAGTAAGTTACCTGGTGACAAGCTACAAATGTAGCTGTGTGTAAAGGGGCCCTACCACTTACTGTGGCACATAGTCTCCCCAGGGATAGTAGACTATACATATACAAAGGCTGCAGGACTCAGAGCACCTTAGCATTGGTCAACATGGTCAAGCATCATAGCGGACAAAAATTTACGTAAACGGCATGATCAAGGATGATTACAACACGTCAACCACCTCGTCATAAAGTGTTCAGTGACAACCAGGCACTAAGTCCTGCAATGACTGTCAATACTTTTATCCAGCAAAGAAAAAAAACCTGTTGCAGCAATGTACGAGATCTGACAAACTTACCCACGAACCACTTGACGTCCTGAAGCAGTAACCATGACTAAGAAAAGAAAGTAACGTGTATATATGACAGAGATCCAGAACATATACAACCAATATAGGGATTAAATATTCAATTTTATTATACATATATCAATAAGGTGCATTATAAAGACCAAAACCACAACATACATTTAAAACCAATTAAAAAGGTGTGTAAAACACCAAGGATACAAATTTCCAAGCCCAGGGGGATAACAATCAGAGTGTAGCACACTATGTACTGTTAAACAGTAATCAAACAATGAGCCCAACCATAAACTGCAGTAATAAAAAACACCAGTGGCAATAACAAGCAACGCTATACAAGGATGTAGAAGGGTTACTGAGCAAAAATGACCATCAATATGGATATAGAAATATCATTAGGTATAAACTGAAAATAGTAAGAGACAGTGAATCCTGCCTACCTATTAATAGTAACCTCTGAATAAGTGTCGATGCTGGAAAGCCATCATGATGTTTAACACAGCAAAGGGAAACATGGTGTGTGAGTAAACCTAATAGGAGCACACAGTAATGGTAACAGACAGGGGAAATGGAAAATCAGTACATTACCCTTGCTGGAGACCCACATGAAAGTGGCAATTTAGTCTGTTGGGCCCAAAATGGGCTGGAAAGCTGAGGCACAGGCTCCCGACGCGTATCGCTGTCCGATCTGACAGCTTCCTCAGGGGAATTGTGCTGACAAGCATGATGTGTTTGACAAGACCACCAGGGTGACCAATATTTTCTGGTATCGGGTGAATTTTTGAAAAACCCTGTTCATACGTTGACTTTTATTTACAGCCTTATGTGTTTCGCCTCGATTCATACATTCGTGACTCTTCCGATCTCGTTTCTAAATTGAACTCCATTCAGGTTACCCAACAGCTCCTACTTGTCACCATGGACCTATTAATAGGTAGGCAGGATTCACTGTCTTACTATTTTCAGTGTATACCTAATGATATTTCTATATCCATATCGATGGTCATTTTTGCTCAGTAACCCTTCTACATCCTTGTATAGCGTTGCTTGTTATTGTCACTGGTGTTTTTTATTACTGCAGTTTATGGTTGGACTCATTGTTTGATTACTGTTTAACAGTACATAGTGTGCTACACTCTGATTGTTATCCCCCTGGGCTTGGAAATTTGTATCCTTGGTGTTTTACACACCTTTTTAATTGGTTTTAAATGTATGTTGTGGTTTTGGTCTTTGTAATGCACCTTATTGATATATATGTATAATAAAATTGAATATTTAATCCCTATATTGGTTGTATATGTTCTGGATCTCTTCTTAGTCTTTGTTCACATTTTATACATGTGACCGATTGATCGCACAATTGTGCCCGCCTATCCTTTGTTTGCAACTGAAGCAGTAACCATGACCACGACTCAGTAAACCAAGTCCATCAGACATCTGGTACCGTACAGCGGTTACATACAGAGGACCGCAAGCTCCGTCCTCTATGCACTAAGGCAGACCTTCCATGCCCTGTACTTTGGCCCCTAACGTGGCCTATAACACCTGCCCACTGTCGAAAAAGTGTTCAGATTTACCATTTACTGCATCTTCAGCAATATTGACCATTTTCTCTGTTGACTGCTCAGTAAGTCTGAACCGTCTGTTTCCATTTATTATATAGTGGACCGTGACCCCCAACTCGCACAACACCTGACTTCTCATAATCATCAGCAAAAATAATGTATGACATCAGTCACCTGCTCGATAAGTCTGAATCATTAGTTTTTTATATGGCACACAGTCTACCGTGACTGGACCGTGACTTCCCAACTCACATAACACCTAACGTCAAATAATCGTCAGCAAGGATAATTTAGGACTTCAGCTACCTTATCAGAGAGTGAGAACTCTGGATACCATTCATCCAATAACCGCCTGAGGTAGCAGTAGCTTTACAACTACCAGGGCACTTCCCTGCTGGCACCATAGTACCGCCTGCAGGGTTGGTATATAGAATCTGACAATTTTCTACTGAGCAAGGAGTCCCACGAGTATGGGGTCCCAGATTTGAAGTATCCAAGACCTGGATCCCTTAGTAGGTTACCGGATCGATACCAGTATCCAGTTTTCCATCTTTCTGCAGGATAGGTCATCTGCCTGCAGGATTGCTCCATGGAGGTCACCGCCTTTTTGGTGAGCAAGAGTCCCAATGTTCATGCATACTATAACCAGCTACAACAGTAGTCTCCCCAGAGACTACATCCGGTCAGCAACAATACCTAGACCCTCTCTGGTATTCCGTAACCAGGCCTATCAGACGTCTGATGCCGTATAGCTGACTAACACTGTAGTCAGGAGGCTCCATCTCTCCCTATGGATGTTTTTCAACAGTGGTTCTGGAATTCTGTCAACTGACCTAAACTCTAACCACTATCACACATAATTAACATATACTCAGAGATGCAGATATATATTGTTACTTGACCACAAGGTGACTTACGACTCTGACCTTCATTTTATTATACCTAAACTGATAGCTAAACAGTGTCTTAGACTCCCAGCCACATCATTATCACAGATTAGGCTGTGAGGTCTCGGTTCGTATCCCTGTCTGTCGCCGCTCAATCCCTTGTTTTTTTCAGAAGATCGGCAAGTAGTTTGACCTCAACCACTTGAAACCACCTGCAACCAGATGCTAAGTCTCCCCAAGGAAGGTATTGCGTGGGCTGCAGCAGAGGTACAGTCGCAGATCTATCGAGGTCTTGGATATATACATATGTGGTAATCCAGTTTAATCACATTCCCTCCCTCAGCCGAGCTGGATCCAGGTCCTCAGCCTATCGTCTAGTACAGTGATGGTGAACCTATGGCACGCAGAGCCATTCTCCCTGGCACGCGGCATCGCAGCTCACTGCAGCTTTGAACTGCCGGCATGATGGCGCCAGCAGTTCAAAGCCGTGTCGGATCGGAGGATTCTCCTTCCTCCGCATCTCCGACACTCTCTCCAAGCTCCGCCCAGCTGGCGTCACATGACCGCGGTCATGTGATGCCGGGACTGAAGACGCGAGGAGAAGAGGATCGGTGAAGGCGGGAGTACTACTAGGTGAGTATGATTTTTTTTTTTTATTTTCAGCTACGGTATAATGAGGGGGCTCGATGGTGACAAGAGGGGCAGGATGGTGACAAGAGGGGTGTGATGGTGACAAATAAGAGGGGCGTGATGGTGACAAATAAGAGGGGCATGATGGTGACATTAGGAGGGGGCATGATGGTCACATTATTACATGAAGGGGGATGATGGTGGCTTTATTACAAGGAGGGGGCATATTACTGCAGGATAGGGCATTACTGCAGGATGGAGCATTACTACATGATGGGGGCATGATGGGGACATTACCACAATGGGACAGGGATCGAGCATACTACAAGGGGATAAGGCTGGAGACATTACTACAAGAAGGGGGTCAGGATAGGGACATTACTGCCAGGAGATGGTCAGGATGGAGCACATTACTACAAGGAGAGGGTCAGGATGGAGCGCATTACTACAAGGAGAAGGTCAGGATGGAGCACATAACTTCAAGGAGAAGGTCAGGATGGAGCGCATTACTACAAGGAAAGGATCAGGATGAAGCACATAGCTAGAAGGAGAGGGTCAGGATGGAGCACATTACTACAAAGAGAGGGTCAGGATGGAGCACATAGCTACAAGGAGAGGGTCAGGATGGAGATACTGCTACAAGATAGGGACCAGGATTTCAGTATGAAATTTGCTTGCTCTGTCTAATATTCTCCGTTTTCCCATACAGATCAATCCACCTGCTGTTGCTTCAAAGGGCAGTGGCAGCGGCTCAGCTTCAATGTGTAGTTCACATGAGCTGTCTGACCACTGCTGAAGAGAAGACTGCAAAGGTAAGTTTAACATCAATTAATTGTTAAAATGATTGAATTGATCATCAGTATTTCAGGACTACATGCCCTGTACAAGGAAGAGAGTTAGCATCTGCTGGCTCTCCTCCCTGTGCAGCGCTTGTGACAGATAACCACTGCTGTAATTTAGGTTAAATTACAGTGTTGGCACTTCACCATAAATAATTTGTATATATATATATATATATATATACATGGTGGGCCATTTACGAAGCGCCTAAATAAAGTGGGAATGGTTGGTGATATCACCTTTCTGTTTGTGGCATATTAGTATATGGGAGGGGGAAAAATTTTCCAGATGGGTGGTGACCATGGCGGCCATTTTGAAGTCGGCCATTTTGGATCCAACTTTATTTTTTTCAATGTGAAGAGGATCATGTGACACATCAAATTATTGACAATTTCATAAGAAAAACAACGGTATGCTTGGTTTTACCGTAACTTTATTCTTTCATGAGTTATTTACAAGTTTCTCCTTGTTTACAGCCATTGACATGTTGCTGAGGTTAACACGTGAGGAGTGGATAGAAATTGTGTTGATGCCTGGTGAACGCAGTACCCATGTCATTGCAGCAGATTTCAATGCAATACACCCTACGATACCACCCATCTCCCATGCTACAGTTAGCAAACTGGTTGCCAAATTTTGTGAAACAGGTTCAGTGTTGGATTTGCAGAAAAGTGGACGCATGAAAACTGTCACTAATGAAGAAACATTAGTGTCTGTCCTAGCTTCATTCAGCAAGAGTCCACAGCGTAGCACTGACCACATGTCACTGGATAATGGCATCAGTCCAACATCCCTTCCACAGATATTAGCTACATCCCTCCAAGACTGTTGGAACACAAAACTTGATGGTATGTGTGGCATATGGGGTACAAAGATAGTGGGGCCATTCTTCATCAATGGAGACCTCAATGCCACTGGATATCTGAAATTGCTACATGATGATGTGTTGCCCTCTTTATGCACTGAAGATGGCACGTTCCCTGAGTTTTTCCAACAAGATGATGCACCACCAAATTATGGGTGTCAGGTCCGAGCATTCCTACACTAACAGTTTCCTGGAAAGTGGATTGGTCATTGTGGACCAGTTGAATGGCCACCAAGGTCTCCTGATCTGACCCCCTTAGACTGAAGGTCATCTGAAGGTAATTGTCTATGCTCAGGGCCGTATTTGGAGTTCCTGCTGCCCTAGGCACTGTCAGTGGTCGCCCCCCCCCCCTTGTCACGGCTCCTCCCCCATCATGGCCCCTCCCCCATAGCGGCTCCTCCCATGTTGCGGCCCCTCCCCCCGTCACTGACAATCTTCCCGCTAGTCACGGCCATCCCCCCAAACTTCATGTAGCTTCTCCCCCCACATTTCATCATGTAGTACATATAAAAGGTTTGTCCAGCCACAATACAGAGACCTAGAGTAGATATGACAGGCTCAGACCCCAATTTAGGTGCTCAGGGGAAAAAAAACAAGCTAAAGTATGGGAGTAGCCCCGGCACACTAATATCATGAAAAATAGAGTCTTTGCAACAACAGGCAAAGGCCTCCTCTACACCTGACCAGACTTAGGACACAAGGACGGAGTCACGTGCTGACCTTACACATCGTGGTCACTATAGGTACCATTCCAGCGATGCACACCTGAGGTCTCCTTCTCATTTATCCCTCTAGCATAAGGTACTCCACCTGTGCTAATACAATAACCCCTCATTCTCTCCTTTGACATCTGTAACTTCAATTGAGTCCGGACCAGCAGGACTACCCTTGTAAGGGATGACCTCACCCTAGCTGGACCATAATAGTAAACCTATACCACCTATACATATACCCCGAAACCAAGGACCAAGTCATATCCCTGATGAAAGCTCGAGAAGATGTAGAGCTGAAACGTTGGATTGTAACACCACCCTTAATAAAATCACAACAAAAAGACTGTCGTTGCAAAGACTCTATTTTTCATGATATCAGTGTGCCGGGGCTACTCCTATACAATATAGAGACCTACTGACAGGATGTTTACATTGTGAGCCCCTATGGGGACAGTGTTGATGATGTATGTAAAGTGCTGTGGAGCTTATAGTGTAATATAAATGCAAAAAATATTATTCTTAATATGATGTCACAATACCGGGATCAGAGGATCTTCTATTTTGAGGTCAGGGGCTCTCTGATGCCATGTTGCTGTCTGTCTCGCTGTCGTCGTCTTTTGACACTGCAGTGCGGTGGATAAGAGAGCATTAACTGGTTAATAACGAGAAGTATGGAGTGTACTACCTGAGCCATAACCCCCCCCACACCATGTCCAGCAGACATTGTAGGATTACTATATGGATTTTAGTATTAGGGTACGGACACACTGGCGTGAAACTCGGATGAGTGCAATGTGTGATTTTATTGCATTGCAGTCGGACCAATGTTAATCAATCTCTGAGAGCACAATGACGAGTGTCCGACGCTTTTTCTCAGCCAGATTCAGGATGAGAAAAAAGTCACAACATGCTGCGACAGTATGAGATTCATGTACAAGACTCGCCAATGCAAGTCTATGGGTCTGACAAAATCATGGACCGCACACTGACAGCACACGAACCATCCGAGTCGGACACAATTTTTTCACGGATACATTATCATTCTGCAGCTGAGAACACTGTAAAATGTTCCTGTAAATGATTCTACAGTAATAGCTGCTGAAGAAAGAACAGATTGCACACGGACATCACATGGATGTGATCTGAGAGAAATGTCGGACACTCGCACAACAGTTGGATGCCAAACAGACCAAAAAACAGATGTCACTCGTCCAACTCTTCTGGATGAAAAACAGACCAATTTTAAAGCGACGGGAGACAGTGTACCACGTCCTCAGCTCCGTGCTGTGCACAGTGTACCACCATGTCCTCAGCTCCGTGCTGTACACAGTGTACCACCATGTCCTCAGCTCCGTGCTGAGCACAGACAGTGTGCCACCATGTCCTCAGCTCTGTGCACAGACAGTGTGCCACCATGTCCTCAGCTCCGTGCTGTGCACAGTGTGCCACCATGTCCTCAGCTCCGTGCTGTGCACAGACAGTGTACCACCATGTCCCCAGCTCCGTTCTGTGCACAGTGTAACACCATGTCCTCTGCACCCCCCCTCCATGTCCTCTGCGCACCACACTCCATGTCCTCTGCGCACCACACTCCATGTCCTCTGCGCACCACACTCCATGTCCTCTGCGCACCACACTCCATGTCCTCTGCGCACCACACTCCATGTCCTCTGCGCACCACACTCCATGTCCTCTGCGCACCACACTCCATGTCCTCTGCGCACCACACTCCATGTCCTCTGCGCACCACACTCCATGTCCTCTGCGCACCCCCTCCATGTCCCCTGCACCTCCCATGTCCTCTGCACCCCCCTCCATGTCCCCTGCACCCCCCCCTCCATGTCCCCTGCACCTCCCATGTCCTCTGCACCCCCCCTCCATGTCCTCTGCCCCCCCTCCATGTCCCCTGCACCACCCCTCCATGTCCTCTGCACCCCCCCTCCATGTCCTCTGCACCCCCCTCCATGTCCCCTGCACCCCCCCTCCATGTCCTCTGCACCCCCCTCCATGTCCCCTGCACCCCTCCTCCATGCTCTATGTCCTCTGCACCCCCCTCCATGTCCTCTGCCCCCCCTCCATGTCCTCTGCCCCCCTCCATGTCCCCTGCACCCCCCCTCCATGTCCTGTGCACCCCCCCTCCATGCTCTATGTCCTCTGCACCCCCCTCCATGTCCCCTGTACCCCCCCTCCATGCTCTATGTCCTCTGCACCCCCTCCTCCATGTCCTCTGCCCCCCCTCCATGTCCCCTGCACCCCCCCTCCATGTCCTCTGCACCCCCCCTCCATGCTCTCTGCACCCCCCCTCCATGCTCTCTGCACCCCCCTCCATGTCCTCTGCCCCCCCCCTCCATGTCCCCTGCACCCCCCCTCCATGTCCTCTGCACCCCCCCTCCATGCTCTATGTCCTCTGCACCTCCCCCTCCATGCTCTATGTCCCCTGCACCCCCCCTCCATGTCCCCTGCACCCCCCCTCCATGTCCTCTGCACCCCCCCCTCCATGCTCTATGTCCTCTGCACCCCCCCTCCATGTCCTCTGCACCCCCCCTCCATGCTCTATGTCCTCTGCACCCCCCCCCTCCATGCTCTGTCCTCTGCACCCCCCTCCATGTCCCCTGCACCCCCCCTCCATGTCCTCTGCACCCCCCTCCATGCTCTTTGTCCTCTGCACCCCCCCCTCCATGTCCCCTGCACCCCCTCTCCATGTACCTTGAATAGTCAGTCCCAGCTCCTGTTGACAATTCTTCTTGCCGGCAAAATGTGGCTCCGCCCACCCGAGTCACATGAGCGTGACGTCACCACAGGTCCTGGCTGTTCCACCAGGCAACTGTACACTATGACCCCCGCCGGCTGCCGGCTGCCGCCTGCCATCAATCATGCTGTCTGCAGGCTGCAGCAGCGTCATGCGGCGGCACCACCACCACTCCGGCTCCTCTTCCCGATGGCTACTAGTGATAGTGAGGTGAGGTGGGTGGGCGCAATGACCGGGGGAGGGAAACACGGTCACCTCCGCAGCGGGCCCCTCCTCCACTCTTCCAACAGGCCTGTTAGCCGGCTGCTGCAGGCTGGGTGAGGTGGGCGGGCCTGATGATGAAGGGGGGGGGACGAGGGTATGAGGGGGCGGGGCTTACCACAACTGGCCGAGACGGGGCCGAAAAAAAAAAAAAAAAAAAGAAACCATGCTAAGACTCCGCCCTTCTAACAATGGCGCCGCCCTAGGCACGTGCCTACGGGTGCCTAATGGCAAATACGGCCCTGTCTATGCTGTGAAGATACAAGATGTGCAGCATCTGAAACAATGGATACTGGAAGCCTGTGCTAGCACTTCTTCTGCGGTGTTGCTATCAGTGTGTCCAGAGTGGGAGAAGAGGGTTGCATTGACAATCCAACACAATGTGCAGCACTTTGAACATATTTTGTAAGTGGTCATAAACTTGTAATTAACTCAGGAAAGAATAAAGTTATGTTAAAACCAAGCACATCATTGTTTTTCTTATGAAATCTTCAATAAGTTTGATGTGTCACTTGATCCTCCTCCCTTTGAAAAAAATTAAGTTGGATCAAAAATCGCCGACTCCAAAATGGCCGCCGTGGTCAACACCCATCTGGTAAAGTTTCACCCCTCCCATATACTAATGTGCCACAAACAGGAAGTTGATATCACCAACCATTCCCATTTTCTTTAAGTGCAACCATATAAATGGCCCACCCTAGGGGGCCTCAGCACTGCACGGACTGATCGTTTGTGTTATGTTTAGAGGCTTCAGGACAAATGATCACTTTCTGCCGGTGACGTTACTCGGGCATCGCTGGGAGGAGGTGAGCAGGATAGTATCTGGGGTCATCAGCCGACCACGCGTTTTCATGGCACATCAAGGCCGCTTGATCACATCAGAGGGCCACCCATGCTGGAGCTGTTAGCTGATCAGATCAGCTGTCATGTGCAGGGAATAGGGCGAGCTTAGCGCGTGAGCTCGCATCAATGGGAGTGAGGCAGCCTATGGCATACATATACACCTTTCATCGTGAAGGGGTTAAAGCGGCTTCTCAGTGAATGGCAGTCTCATCACAGAAGGGGTAATAACGTCCTGATCAGGGAGCGTTCCACACTGGGCAGCAGATTGGGGAGGTTT
>JARQOC010000001.1:56679373-56814556 GCA_033576535.1 Allobates femoralis | reverse complement strand
AATGATATGGGAAGAGAAAGCTGGGTGTGTATATACATAGTTCTCTTCAAATTCTGCCATGAATATATTGGCATACGGGGGTGCTACATTCGACCCCATAGCAGTACCTTGTTGTTGCAGATAGAATTGGTCAGGGGCGGACTGTCACCCCCGGGGGCCCTGGTGCAGGAGAGGACCGGGGGGGGGGGGGCTACTGGCCGTCGGCGCGGCCCGGGGGGGGAAGGGGTGCCGCTGGCCGTCGGAGCGGCCCGGAAAGGGGGGGGTGGGTGCTGCTGGGAGCCGCAGGCCCGATGCTCTCCTACCTGGGAGCCGCGCCGGTGTATGCTAGGGGCCGGAGGAGCAGAGGAGAGGAGGGGCGGGATCAGGCAAGGGAAGCAGGAAGCTCTCTGCTTCCCTTGCCTGACCCTCCTCTCCTCTGACGGCGGCTTGCGGGGGTCGGCTGGGGGCCCCCCTCCAGGCTTGAAGGGGCCCCCAGCCGGTCGGGGCCCTGGTGCAGCTGCACCAGTGTAGTTCCGCCCCTGGAATTGGTCCTGAAATAGGAAAAAATTATTGTACAAAATCAGTTGTAAAGTGTCTAGACAGAAGGCCTGCTCTAATGGTTCTAGATTAGAACATTTTTGTAAAAAATTCTTAACGGCTTCAATACCCTGGGATTGTCTAATGCTGGTATATAACGAATTTACATCTAGAGTTACTAGGATGCAATCAGAAATGTCAGGCAATTTATCCAATTTACTAAGAAAATCACTAGTATCACGTAAATATGACTTGGTATTAATGATCAAAGGTGTTAAAAATTTTTCTAAAGTAATGGCTAGAGGAGACAGGATGGAATCGGTGGAGGCCACGATAGGTCTACCCGGTGGATCAACAAGACTTTTGTGTATTTTAGGCAACACATAAAATACCGGAGTTATAGGATTTGGATTGATCATATACTCTGCTAGTTGTTCATCTATTATGTTTAATCTTTTATACTTGTCAATATGAAGACGTATTTTAGCCATAATTTCAGACGTCGGATTATATGAAATGGGTTTGTAGGTCTCCTTATCGTTAAGTTGCCGATTAATCTCTGATATATATGAAGTCTTGTTCATCACCACAATAGAACCCCCTTGTCTGCTGGTTTTAGGATTAGACGGTCAATTATTAGTATAAATGAAGCACATAAATAGCCTTGTAGGAGTTATAGTGCCAATAAACAAATATTTAGTTATAAACTCATATCATATAATCATTGCCTTTCTTCTGCAGAAATTGACGTTTAACCAAACGAGCTAATTGGGGTGCTGGGTGCACCCTAGGTGTGGCCAAAAGGCTCTGCATCATTTTACCCACTAGTTTTTTATGTCCCACCTCCTTCTCTGTTGATTGAAAACACTGGCTTACATGGAGTGAGAACTGTCTACAGGGAACGGTCAAACAAGCCAGTGCTTCGATACACTGATAAAGAAGGCAGGGACAAACAAAACCAGTGGGTGATATAGTGCACTGAAGGTCTTGACTGCGTCCTGGGTGCACTGAGCACTCCAATTAGCACATTTGATTTAATGTCAGTTTCTGCATAACAGATGCAGTGATTAGAACATTTAGGCTACATTCAGTGTGCGTTTTTGATCTGTTTTTGCTCATCAGTTTTTGTAGTCAAAACCAGGAGTGGAACCATCAGAGAAAGAGTATAATAGAAAGACGCCACCACTTGTGTATTTATCACCCACTCCTGGTTTTGGCTACAAAAACTGATGAGCAAAAACACACCAAAAATGCACAGTGTGAATTGTAGCCTTAGAATGGGTGTTTTTATTGGGGGTTATCTCCCCAACGCTATAGGCTTAGTTTATACAGCCAATGCTTAGTTTATACTGTCAGTATACTGCTCAGTTTACACAGCCAATGCTTAGTTTATACTGTCAGTATACTGCTCAGTTTACACAGCCAATGCTTAGTTTATACAGCCAGTATACCTCTTAGTTTATACAGCCAATCAGGGGTGGATTAAGGGTAGCCAGGGCCCGGGGCTGTTCAGACTCTGTGCCCCCCCCCCCCCCTGAGTAATGTGGCAGGAGTCATGTGATGGGGGTCATGTGACAGGGTCACGGGGGTCATGTGACTGGGTCGCAGGGGTCATGTCACTGGGTCACGGGGGTCGTGTGATGGGGGTCATGTGACGGGGGTCATCATATACCTGAAATAGATTATTCCAGAAAAATAGTTGCTGAGTGAAACTCTATCCTGTCAAACATCCATTGATCTAGTCAATTTACCCTTCAGTTAGGAATAATAAAAAAAACCTTTAAGCCATAGTATTGAACAGTCCATTAGAAGGTGGCTATTATGCCCTGACTGCCCCTGTACTCAGAATAAATAACTTATAACAATCTCGAACAGTGTGCCCCCTGTATGATAATCACCTGTTACCAGTCTGATGGACTTGCTTGCAGATCGGTCCGTCCCGCCTCCTCGCTGTCCGACAGCATCTTCTTCTGAATGATGTAGATAACGCCTCCTGTCACCTGCGTTATCCACGTCCAATTTTTCCATTGCCTATGCTACGCCCATACCTCTCCGGCTTGTACAGGTGCAATGTGCTCCATCATGGGGTTATCCTACAAGTTTAAACTCTCAGTGATGTCACCATACATCACACGCAGAAGACTGGGAGCCTGGAACCATGTGCAGAGACCCCTGCGGTTCGCGCATGTGTAGAAGAGTTTTACATTGTAGCTGCAGTAGGGCAGAGCACAGTGTAAGCTGGAGAGGCATCTGCACAGACGTGAGATGGGAAAGTGGGATGTGGATAACGAAGGCGTGATCCATATCATTCAGAAGAAGAGGCTGTCGGACAGCGAGGAGAGGCGGAATGGACCAATCTGCAAGCAAGAATTTCAGACCGGTAACAGGTTAGAATATAGGGTGCTAGATTTTTATAAGTAATTTATTCTGTGTACAGGGGGCATTCAGGGCATAATAGCTTGTTTCTTATAATGTAGCATAGGCATGTGCATGAGGCCTTACAAATACCGAACAAAAAACTCACCAAATACTCAGCGTGTGCACAAGGCCTTAAGGCCACTTTACACACACAGATATCTGTGTCCAACTTCTGAACAGATCTCTGGTTGCAGTGAAATCAAGGACACATTGTTCCATTTTGTGGCTGTGTACAAATGGAACAATGTGTCCATAATTTCACTGCAACCAGAGATCTGTTCAGAAGTTGGACACAGATATCTGTGTGTGTAACGTGGCCTTTACAGATACTGAGGTAAAAACTGACCAAATACTCAGCATGTGCACGAAGCCTTACAGATACTGAGGTAAAAAACTCACCAAATGCTCAGCGTGTGCACAAGGCCTTACAGACGCTGAGGTAAAAAACTCACCAAATACTCAGCGTGTGCACGAGGCCTTACAGATACTGAGGTAAAAAACTCACCAAATACTCAGCGTGTGCACGAGGCCTTACAGACACTGAGGTAAAAAACTCACCAAATACTCAGCGTGTGCACAAGACCTTACAGATACTGAGGTAACAACTCACCAAATACTCAGCGTGTGCACGAGGCCTTACAAATACTGAGGTAAAAACTCACCAAATACTCAGCGTGTGCACGAGGCCTTACAATACTGAGGTAAAAACTCACCAAATACTCAGCGTGTGCACGAGGCCTTACATATACTGAGGTAAAAACTCACCAAATGCTCAGCGTGTGCACAGGCCTTACAGACGCTGAGGTAAAAAACTCACCAAATACTCAGCGTGTGCACGAGGCCTTACAGATACTGAGGTCAAAACTCACCAAATACTCAGCATGTGCACGAAGCCTTACAGATACTGAGGTAAAAAACTCACCAAATACTCAGCGTGTGCACAAGGCCTTACAGACGCTGAGGTAAAAAAACTCACCAAATACTCAGCGTGTGCACGAGGCCTTACAGATACTGAGGTAAAAAACTCACCAAATACTCAGCGTGTGCACGAGGCCTTACAGACACTGAGGTAAAAAACTCACCAAATACTCAGCGTGTGCACAAGACCTTACAGATACTGAGGTAACAACTCACCAAATACTCAGCGTGTGCACGAGGCCTTACAAATACTGAGGTAAAAACTCACCAAATACTCAGCGTGTGCACGAGGCCTTACAGATACTGAGGTCAAAACTCACCAAATACTCAGCGTGTGCACGAGGCCTTACAGATACGGAGGTCAAAACTCACCAAATACTCAGCGTGTGCACGAGGCCTTACTAAGGGCCCTTTCACATCAGCGTTTTTTTATAATCGCGGCAGATGCGGTGAAAAAACCGCATCTGCCGCGATTACCGCATATCGGCTGCACTTGCGGCGCGGTTGCGGTTTTTGCCATGCAAAGTATAGGCGGACTTGCGGCAGGTGCGGCAAGTGCGGTTTTCTTCGCGGCCGCACCTGCCGCAAGTGCAAAACCGCACTTGCCGCACCTGCCGCAAGTCCGCCTATATTTTGCATGGCAAAAACCGCAACCGCGCCGCAAGTGCAACCGGTATGCGGTAATCGCGGCAGATGCGGTTTTTTCACCGCATCTGCCGCGATTTAAAAAAAAACGCTGATGTGAAAGGGCCCATATACTGAAGGAAAAACTGACCAAATACTCAGCATGTGCACGAGGCCTTACAGATACTGAGGTAAAATCTCACCAAATACTGAACATCTACACGAGACCTTACAAATACTGAGTTAAAAACTCACAAAATAGACAATGTGCGCACCCACTACCCCTCCACCTTGGATAGACATGTGAAATACCTCTACATGCTGTATGTGCCCCTCTATGTGGATATTTTTCTTGAATCATGTATGCATGGACACCATACATACTTGATCCAAGCAAGATAGCCACTTAGAGGGGCACATGATACACCATGTAGAGCCATTTCACATGTTTCTGTGTTATCCAAGATGGTGGGGCACAGTTTACATGGGCAAAGTTGACAGTCCTCTGTCCAGTATTGTCTCCCCACACCCTCCCTGACCACTCCAGTGACTAAGGGGCGTTTCACAGCTGCGGTTTTGCTGATGTGCGGTCGATTCGGCAGGTGGTGCTGGATCATCCGCCTAATGGCCGACTTGCGGCCCAGATGCGGTAAGCCCTATGCATTGTCTATGGGGCTTGCGGTCCAGAGCGACAAGTGTGGTTCTGCAAGGTGCGGCAGATCCGACACTTGCGGCCGCGAAAAAAAAAACACCGCTTGCAGCGTTTTTTTTTTTTCGCGACCACAAGTGCCCGATGTGCCCACTCGGCAGTACCGCACTTGCCGCTCTGGACCGCAAGCCCCATAGACAATGCATAGGGCTTACCGCATCCGGGCCGCAAGTCTGCCGTTAGGCGGACGATCCAGCACATGCAGCGCCACCTGCTGGAACGGCCCAAACATCAGCTAAACGCTGATGTGAAAGCAGCATTGGTTAGGCCCCCTTCACATCACCGTGTCTTTCAAATTGCGGCAGATCCAGCAGATTTACCACATTTGCTGCCTAACGGCTGTTGCGACGGTAAATAGTAACGCGGTCAGCAGCGTTTTTTTTTCCACTGCCGCAAATGCCAGATTTTGCCGTATCCGGCAGAACCGCACTTGCCGCCCCAACCGCAAGCCCCATAAACAATGCATGGGGCTTGCTGCAAGTGCGGCCGTTGGTCAGCAGATGCGGTAAATCTGCCGGATCTGCCACAATCTGAAAAAAAGCAGATGTCAAAGGGGCCTCAGTACACAAATCATTTAATTACTGCTTACATTCTTTTTTATACACTGACTCAGTCCTCCCTGCCATGCAGCAGCCACCAGGAGGTCTGGCTGGCAGTGCACACACAAAGCACAACCACAGACAGCAGCTGCAGCAGCAGGGCAGGAGTCAGGAGTGGACATATCACTCACCTCTCTGTCACAGAGGCACGTTCTCTCAGTGCTCTGTGTCGGCATTAGGTGACGGTCCCTCTCCTCAGACTCCTTCTGTTCATACATGCGGCGACCCAGGAGGTGGTGGATGGCGGGTGAGACACAGACTCAGTCAGGAGGACGGAGGAGTCTGCTCAGCCTCAGGCAAGATCAGCTGCCTGCCTGTATCTGGTAAGTCTGGGTCCTCCTAGAGCAAGAGAATTCAGCAAAGCCCGATCGGGCCCGGCAGAATCAGCATAGCAGGGCGGACAGCGGCGGCCGGCACTCGGGAGAACAATGCTGCCGGCAGAGGCGGCTGGGACTATAGGAGTGGGAGCAGCATCCGCAAAGGGCTACCACTGGTACACACACCTTGTAAGCACACAGCTCCGCATGCTCCGTACATACATGGCTCCGCTCTGTACACCTAGTACACACTCAGCTCTGCTCCCAACACCTCGTACATGCTCTGCTCCGCTCATCACTGTACAACCCTCTCATACACCTGCATGGCTCGCCCCATCGTACACCATTGTACACCAACATGCGGCTCCAGTCCGTACACCTTGTACACACTCGGCTCCACTCCGTACACCTCGTACACACTCGGCTCTGCTCTGTACACCTTATGCACATGTGGCTCCGCTCCGTACACCTCAAACACATGTAACTCCACTCCTTAAACCTTGTTTACACATGGCTCCGCTCCGTATACATGCGGCTCTGCTCCATACACCCTGTACACAATCGGCTCAGCTCCATACATCTCGTACACACGCGGCTCTGCTCTGTCGCACACCATCGTTAACCACACACAGGCTCCGCTCCATACGCCTCGTACACATGTGGCTCCGCTCCATACACCTCATACACACACGGCTCCACTCCATACACCTAGTACACACGCGTCTCTGCTCCGTGCACCTTGTACACGCGGCTCTGCTTCGAAACACACTCTGCTCTACTCACGCTACACCTAGTTACACACGAGGCTCTGCTCCATACACCACGTACACACACGGCTCCGCTCTATACAACACGTCACACACGGCTCCGCTCCATACACCTAGTACACACGTCGTCTCTGCTCCATCCACACTGTAACTCGCTGACCCCACTTAACATCACTCATACTCTCTCACTTTCCACACCATGACAACACAGCTCTGACTCATACACAGTACACACACGGCTCCGCTCTATACAACACGTACACACACGGCTCCGCTCCATACACCTAGTACACACTCGGCTCTGCTACATCCACACTGTAAATCTCCTGACCCCACACATAACCATCATCTCATACTCTCCTTCACCTTATCCAGCACCATGACAACATCCAGCACAGTGGACGGCTGCATAACGAGAGCTGATCATGTGATCGCTGACTCCTCCCCTCCAGTGACATCATCACAGGTCCTGTAAGCACAGGTCTTTAATACTGCATACCCCCATATACAGCGCTCCATATATATATACACCCCACACCTATACCCAGATAAACCCCTAGACCCCATATACAGTCCTCCATATATATACACACCCCACACCTATACCCAGATATACCCCATACCCCATATACAGCCCTCCATATATATACCACCCCCACCTATACCCAGATAAACCCCATACCCCATATACAGCCTCCATATATATATACACCCCCACACCTATACCCAGATATACCCCATAGCCCCATATACAGCCTCCATATATATACACCCCCACACCTATACCCAGATATACCCATAGCCCATATACAGCACTCCATATATATACACCCACACACCTATACCCAGATATACCCATAGCCCCATATACAGCCCTCCATATATATAACCCACACACCTATACCCAGATATACCGCATAGCCCCATATACAGTCCTCCATATATATACACCCCCACACCTATACCCAGATATACCCATCCCATATACAGCCCTCCATATATATATCACCACCACACCTATACCCAGATATACTCGCATACCCCCATATACAGCCTCCATATATATACACCCCACACCTATACCCAGATATACCCTATACCCCCATATACAGCCCTCCATATATATACACCCCCACACCTATACCCAGATTATTACGCATACCCCATATACAGCCTCCATATATATACACCCCACACCTATACCCAGATATACTCCATACCCCCATATACAGCCCTCCATATATATACACCCCACACCTATACCCAGATATACTCCATACCCCCATATACAGCCCTCCATATATATACACCCACACACCTATACCCAGATATACTCCATACCCCATATACAGCCCTCCATATATATACACCCCACACCTATACCCAGATATACCCATAGCCCCATATACAGACCTCCATATATATACCACCCCACACCTATACCCAGATATACCCCATAGCCCCATATACAGCCCTCCATATATTATACGCCCCACACCTATACCCAGATATACCCCATAGCCAATATACAGCCTCCATTATATTCACCCCACACCTATACCCAGATATACTATACCCCCATATACAGCCCTCCATATATACACCCACACACTATACCCAGATATACTCCATACCATATACAGCCCTCCATATATATACACCCCCACACCTATACCCAGATATACGCATAGCCCCATATACAGCCCTCCATATATATACAACCCCACACCTATACCCAATATACCCTGCCCCATATACAGCCCTCCATATATATACACCCACTCACCTATACCAGATATACGCATACCCCCATATACAGCCCTCCATATATATACACCCCCACACCTATACCCAGATATACCCATACCCCATATACAGCCCTCCATATATATATACACCCCCACACTATACCCAGATATACCCATACCCCATATACAGCCCTCCATATATATATCACCACACCTATACCCAGATATACCCATATCCCCATATACAGCCCTCCATATATATCACCCACCAAAAAAAAACACCCCCTACTATAACACCATCGATATACCCCATAGCCCCATATACAGCCCTCCATATATATACACCCACACACCTATACCCAGATATACCCCATAGCCCCATATACAGCCCTCCATATATATACACCCCACACCTATACCCAGATATACCCCATAGCCCCATATACAGCCCTCCATATATATACACCCACACACCTATACCCAGATATACCGCATAGCCCCATATACAGCCCTCCATATATATATACACCCCCACACCTATACCCAGATATACCCCATAGCCCCATATACAGCCCTCCATATATATACACCCCCACACCTATACCCAGATATACCCCATAGCCTCCATATATATACACCCCCACACCTATACCCAGATATACCGCATACCCCCATATACAGTCCTCCATATATATACACTCCCACACCTATACCCAGATATACCCCATACCCCCAGCGGACACATCAGTAAGCAGCAGAGAGACGGTTACTTGGTGTTTGGCCTCCTCCACAGTGCGGAGCCCCAGGACACACAGAGCCCAGTGCTGCGGCCCTGGTTACAGGGAGGAGCGGACACAGGACCCTGCTGAGCCCGGGAAGATTGATGGAGGAGGGGAAGATTGATAGAGGAGAGCCGGCAAATAACAGCAAGAAATGTAAAATAATAATTAAAACCTTGTGCGCACTTGTGCCGAGTTCCTCATGCCCATGGGAGCCGCGGCCCGTCATACTGGACTCTGTACTCTGCAGCACACAGCTCACAGGAGAGCGGGAGGTCTGGACCCAAGTCAGTGCTCTGCAGCGCACCGCTGTCTCCTCTATCAGACCCCATAGACTGGTCATAACGATCACCGGAGCCGTCAACCCCGGGGACAACTGCTACTCCGTGGGCAGCGTCAGTGACGCCCCCCCTATTGCAGCCCTGGCTGGGGAAGGGGGGGGGTGCCGCCGGCGCCCCCGCTGAGTAGCGCCCAGGGCAAATGGTCCGGCTGCACCCCCCCTAGATACGCCCCTGTCTGGCTGTGTGTATGTCTGACTGTGTGTGTCTTACTGTGTGTGTGTGTCTTACTGTGTGTGTGTGTGTGTGTCTTTGTCTGACTGTGTGTGTCTCTGTGTGTATGTCTGACTGTGTGTGTGTGTGTGTGTGTGGCTGCAGAGTAATATTGGGGGTTGATGGGGGCTGTACTCCCCCCACCACCACTGGCACGAACCTCTCTCCATGTCACCTACCCCCCTCCCCTTGACATTGGCACGTCCCCATCTCGGTCTCTCTTAAATCCCCCCATCTGGAGTTGGTATGTCCCCCACTCTGTCACTCAACCTTCCCACCCACCCCAGAGCTGGCACATTACGCTCTGTGTTTATCGTACATGGAGGACTATGGGGGTGCATTACACTATATGGAGAACTATGGGGTGCATTATATTATCTAGAGGACTATGGCGTGTATTATACTATATGGAGGACTATGGGGAGTGCATTATAATATATGGAGGACTACGGGGGTGCATTATAATATATGGAGGACTATGATGATGCATTATAATTTATGGAAATCATTATACTATATGGAAGTCATTATAATACTTAGAGGGCTCTGTGGGAGCATGATAATACTTGAAGGAGTATGAGGGAGCCTCTATACTTTATGCAGGGCTGTGTGGGGGCCATAATATAGTGTGAAGAGATGTAGGGGCCATTATTCTATATGTGTGTCCATTATACTGTATGGAGGGCTGTGTGGGGGTCATAGTGGGGATCATACCGTAGAAGAGGGGTAGTCTTATACGGCGAGTATATTCCAAATTCTATATTTTAATTGGAAAAGTTGGGGGTTGTCTAATACGCCCAGTCGTCTTATACGCCGGAAAATACTGTAGTTTATTTAACCAGTTTGGCAAAAAATCCATATGTAACTGATATCATTTTCTAGTTCCTCTCTCTAAGTGCTCTCTATTAATGCATTTCTTTTATTTATATTTTGTTATCCTTTGTAAACAGCAAATAAATAGATTCATTCCATCTGTCAATTACACTTAGTTCTCTACTGTCCATAAGATGAATATGCATGTCTCATATTCACATCAATGCACAGGACATCAGTAAACATCACTCACATGGGGGGGAAATGTATCCTCCTGTATGCTTGCAGCAAAATAAGAGATCAAATAAAACACAGAACCTGTCACAGCACAGCAGGGATACTTCTAGATCCAGTAAGGCAGATGTATGCCTGTAATCTTTCCCTCCATCCATCTCCTCGTCAAAAGCTCTTAAATAAAAGTGAAACCTGACAGGCAGAGCAGAGGCAGGAGGGTGGGGAGGAGAGAGCCGCCTGAGGAGTGAATAATAAATGAACTAGCCAGACAAATCTTCTGTTAAAGTAATGGACAGGACTAATGCAGAAGCTCCCTGCAGGGTGTGAAAATGCTTATAACAAGAAAACCACAAGTGGCACAATAATAATTTTACATGTTTTTAAAAGGTCTGCTCAGGCCCTATTAAAGGGTAATATCAGTATCATACTGAAAAATGAACTGACAGAGTCCCTTTAAGTAATAGTAACCAAGTACCGTATGTGTTACATATGAAAAAGGAGATGTGTATGTGTATATTGGGATGGGTAACTATTTAGCGATGACTGGGGCAGGATTGGCCAAAATAAGTGTTTCTCAATTAGTATTCTGTAGCAGGATAATAGCAGGTGACACTCGCCAGTGAAAAACGGGTGTCAGATCTGTTCAGGCATTTGGTCTACAATCACATAACCTCTTATGTGACATTGCTCCTCTGTTAAGTCAGACCTTTACTACACAACCACATCTGACATGTCCAATCCAGGATTTTCCATCACGTGATCCCCATGATAAACCTGTTCATGATCTGACAGCAATGACTGTTCTCCCCATAGACGTCAATAGGACGTTGTGCTTGCAGTTCTGCCATGTGTGGACAGCATGGACCTTTATAGGGGTCATTACCACATACACCATTACCATGTCTGAAGGTCATTATGAGACACCATTAATCAGTATCAAGTAAAAGACTCTGTAGACATCTGAGAGATGCCATATAAGAAATGAGAAACATGGCCAATTTTTATCCTTGTGATAGCTATTCTAATAAACCTGTAAAGGGAAATACGGCTTTATCTTAAGCAACGCAATTCTATTAAAGAGTACCCCCCTATTAAAGAGTAACACTGAATTGCTGAGCAGTTAGTGATTTATTTATTCTACCATTATTATTATGTGGGAATTTACATAAGATATATGAAAGTATAGTATTTCAATATATGTGGTATTAATTAGAAAGTAGCTATAAGGGGCCCGTCACACGGTGACACCTTGCCGGAGATGTCGGCGACGACTGGCGGGAGTGCACACGCTTTTGGTGCCCCGCCAGCGTCGCTGCCCCCCGTTTACACGGGGAGACACCTCCGGTGAGCTGACAGGCGGCATCGCCGCCGGGGTGTCTCAAAACCCCAGTGGCGATGCAGTACAATGGTAGCCTATGGCTCCCATAGCCTGCCAGGTCGCCGGCGGCCGTTTACATGGGGCGATGTGTACACATCGCCCCCTGATCAGCCGCCTGGTTTCAGAGCACTGCTCCGAAACCAGGCGACCAGTAAAAGGCGTCGCCATCGCCTAATTACATTAGGCGATGCAGGGGCGATATCGGTGCCGATAGGCTACGCCCCTGCATCGCCTAACAAATTGGCGGTGCTTTCGCCACGTGTGACGGTACCCTAAGAGTTATACCAATTTTTCAATTTTTGATAAAACAAAACAACTATTGTTTTCATCTATAAGACGAAATGCTTTTCTCCCTTACTTCTGATCAACCCCTCTCACTATATAGGGGAGAAACGCGTCAAGTTCATGGAGAATTTTAATCAACTTGAAAATCACTGTTCAAGAAAAAGACAACATCTAACCTAATGTTGAGACCAATTGAGTTAAGTTGACTTGTTTGAAGTTTCTTCATTACTGTCAATATTTGTGGTTTAGACCAGGGGCACCCATAGGGAAAGCTGCCATGGTATGGGGGCACCCTCTGCATAAGGTGTAAATCCTCCATTCACAGGTAGGGTTGATCAATGGGCAACTTAGACCCTCTCCCAGTTGCTGTAAAATATTGAATGGTGATTCCTATGTGTTCTGTCTGTTTGGATCCTTTTAATTAAAATGTATACAATTAAGGTATTACTCTTATAGCCATAAGATATATGACCTTGTGTTACCTGGAGCTGTATTAATGTTACATATGGATTTTAATATTTTTCCAGAGACATCAAATCAAGATACCCACAGTCGATAGTGCTAGCTACAGGGTCCACCGTCTGTCAGCTACTCGGTAAGTGCCTAGTTTTGTATTTGTACCTGGAATTGAGCTGAATACACAGTCTTACAGGGGTTGTCCGTCTTTAGGGTACAAGTCTGCAATCACTCTGTGGTCTTATGCAGACTACAGTGAAGGAAATAAGTATTTGATCCCTTACTGATTTTGTAAGTTTGTCCTCTGACAAAGACATGAACAGTCTGTAATTTTAAGGGTAGGTTAATATTATCAGTGAGTGATAGAATATCAAAAATAAAATCCAGAAAATCACATTGTCTACATTATATAAATGTATTTGCATTTTGAAGAGAGAAATAATTATTTGATCCCTCTGGCAAACAAGTCTTAATACTTGGTGGCAAAACCCTTGTTGGCAGGCACAGCAGTCATACGTTTCTTGTAGTTGATGATGAGATTTCCACAAAGTCCGGAGGAATTTTGGTCCACTTCTCTTTGCAGATTATCTCTAAATCATCAAGATTTTGAGGCTGTTGCTTGGCAACTCAGAGCTTCAGCTCCCTCCATAAGTTTTCGATGCGATTAAGGTCTGGAGACTGGCTAGGCCACTACATGACCGGAATATGATTCTTTTTGAGCCACTCCTTTGTTGCCTTGGCTGTTTTTTTGGGTCATTGCCATGCTGGAAGACCCAGCCATGACCCATTTTAACATCCAGGCAGAGGGAAGGAGGTTGTCACTCAGGATATTATGGTACATGGCTCCATATATTGTGCCACTGATGCGGTGAAGTAGTCCTGTGCCCTTAGAGAAACACCCCCAAAACATAATTTTTCCACCGACATGCTTGACTGTGGGGACGGTAATCATTGGGTCAAAGGCATTTCTCTTCCTCCAAACACGGCGAGTTGAGTTAATGCCAAAGGGCTAAATTTTTTGTCTCATCTGACCACAGCATCTTCTCCCAATTACTCTCGAAATCACCAATGTGTTCATTGGCAAACCTCAGAAGGGCCTGCACATGTGCCTTCTTGAGCAGTCGGACTTTGCGGGCGCTGCAGGATTTTAATCCATTAAGGCGTAATGTGTTACCAATGATTTTCTTGGTGACAGTGGTCCCAGTTGCCTTGAGATCATTAACAAGTTCCCCCCATGTAGTTTTAGGCTGATCTCTCACCTTCCTTATGATTCTGGATACCCCACAAGGGGAGATTTTGCATGGAACCCCAGATCGATGTCGACAGACACATTTTGTATTTCTTCCATTTTCTTACTATTGCACCAGCAGCTGTCTCCTTCTCGCCCATGTGTCTTACTTATGGTTTTATAGCCCATTCCAGCCTTGTGCAGGTCTAGGATCTTTTCCCTGACATCCTTAGAAAGCTCTTTGGTCTTGCCCATATTGTAGAGGTTAGAATCTGACCGATTGTGAGGATAGGAGTCTTTTATACA
Organism: Allobates femoralis; assembly: GCA_033576535.1. Lineage (NCBI taxonomy): Eukaryota > Metazoa > Chordata > Amphibia > Anura > Aromobatidae > Allobates > Allobates femoralis. The sequence continues at coordinate 56,799,910 of JARQOC010000001.1, read as the reverse complement.
GGTGACAATTTAAGACAGCTGTCTTTCTTAAATACAATACAAGTAACGAGTTGATTAGAAGCGTCTGAAGGTACCGTTACACGTCGCAATATCGCCCAAAAGTCACGTGGTGTTTGCAGTTGCAGTTGATATCGCTAGTGCGTCGTGTTGTGTTACAGGGCGATGCGACTGCAATAAATCGCTGGAGCGACATCGCCAGGTTTTTGTGTGTGCACTTCAACCGGGCAATGTTGCATAAGCGATGTGGTAGGATCGCTCTGTGTGACACCGCAATTGCGATGTGGAAAGCAACTTCCCCTATTCATTACATTGATAAATATCGCTTGCTGGGTTGCTCATACCCAGCGAACCAACGTTGCTTTCAACATCCTAGTTGCGTTGCCTACGATATCTCCCCATGTGACAACTACAAGGCAATCTTGGAAAAGTGCCAAAAACGTGCGCGCCCCCATGAGATCGCGGGCAACATCGCAGCGATGTTGCGACATGTAACGGTACCTTAGCTAGTTTGTAGGAGCCAGATCTCTTAATAGGTAGGGCAGGGGTCCCCAAATCCAGGCCTCGAGGGCCGCCAACAGTGCATGTTTTCAGGATGTCCTTATTATTGCACAGGGGTTGGAATCATTACCTGTGAATTTGATCACATTAACACCTGAGGAATACTAAGGCTGGGTTCACATCACGATTTTGGAGCTTCCGAGTGTATCCGTTTCAAAACGGATACACTCGGATCCAAAATCGGCTCCAATGTGTTCCTATGGGGCTCGGATCAGATCGGATGTGTGCCTTTTGACATCCGAGTTTGGCACCATCCGATCCTGTCCGTTCCTGTCAGATGTCATCACGGACACAAAAACGCAGCATGCTGCGTTTTTGTGTCAGAGAATGAAATCGGACAGCCTCGGATCAGAGCTGATCCGAGCCCCGATAGTATAGGAGCCTATGGACATCGGATCCGAGCTGAGCTCAGATCCGATGTCAGCTCCGTGTTTTATGTACTGAGCATGCCCAGAGGCAGTGCTCAGTACATATAATTAACCCTATCTGTCCCTGTCTGTCCCTGCTTCTTCTCTATCTGTCCCTGCCTGTCCCTCCTCTATCCCTGCTCTATGTCTTCATTATGCTCCCCCTCGTCCGCCCCCCTGTGCTCTCCCATCCGGAATGTAAATAAAATAAAAAAAATCCTCTCAGAGGATACTTTACATTGCGGCGACTGCAGGACTGTGACAGTGTTTTCTGCTGGGCGAAGATCCTGTGGTGATGTCAGAGTCGGTCACCTGACACATTAAGTGACCGACTCTGACATCAGGAGAGGTCCTTCGCACAGCAGAAAACACTGTCACAGCCCTGCAGTTGCCGCAATGTAAAGTATCCTCTGAGAGGATTTTTTAATTTTATTTACATTCCGGAGGGGAGAGCACAGGGGGGAGGACGAGGGGGGAGGACGAGGGGGAGCATAATGAAGAGATAGTGCAGAGATAGAGGAGGGACAGGCAGGGACAGATAGAGAAGAAGCAGGGACAGACAGGGAGAAGAGGATCCACACGGATCCTGCACAGACTCGGATCGGATGGCCATTTGCCATCCGAGTGCAGGGATCCGTGTGGATCCGTGCCTGTCCGTGGGATCCTCCTTTCAACACGGATCCCACGGACAGGCACAAAATCGTGATGTGAACTTAGCCTTAGGAAACCCTGAAATCCTGCACTGTTGGCGGCCCTCGAGGCCTGGAGTTGGGGATCAAATACTTATTTCTCTCTGCAAAATGCAAATATATTTATGTAATGTAGACAATGTGATTTTCTGGATTTTATTTTTGATATTCTTTCTCTCATTGTTAAGATTAACCCCCCCTTAAAATTATAGACTATTCATGTCTTTGTCAGTTGACAAACCTACAAAATCAGCAAGGGATCAAATAAGTATTTCCTTCCCTGTAGACGTAGTCTTACATTGAGCAAAGCCAGAAAAGTCTAACTGGAATGTGGTTGAGGAGTATGCAAATGGCGTACTTGTGGTCACCAAGGATCCTCACAGCATGCAGTGCGGATTCACAAGTCTGTAGTCATATAGAGTAACTGCAGACTTGTACAGAAAGGTCGGACAACCCCTAAAATCTATCCATTTCTTAGTTCTATCAGTTTCTTGTTCAAGAATTTTTTATTGAGTTTAGTATTAATATCATTACAATCATTACATTACAATCTATCAGTTTCTAAGAAAGCTGACTTACACATACATGGCCATTATCACGGCTCCAGTAAGGCTGTTACCCAAATACCTACATGGTTAATGTGCTAGTTACAAAGAAATACATCTCCTGCACACATTATCATCGATTATGCCTAGATTGCAGTTAAAATTAACATTATTTACCATCTTTGCAAACTGGGATTATTTGCACAATTTACAAACTTTCTGCTGTTTGCAATAAACCAATTAAACGAGCAATATAAATAGCTCAATACTACTAATATAACAAATGGTTTCTATAAAATAATCACAAAATACCGCTTTGGCTGACTGCAGTTCAGAATTATTCAATCCCTTTATGAAAAGCATTTAGCACTTAGTAGGGCAGCTTTTGGTTGTTATTACCAGGGCTGTGGAGTCAGAGTTGGTGCCCATTTTGATGGAGTCGGTATAATATGGACCGACTCAGACTCCTAAAATATATAATAAATTGGGTACGGTAGTTAAATGCAGTATGTGCTGAATATTATTATTATGAATTATTATGTTCTATCTAAATAGCTTGGAGATTATATCATAACCAGATGGGGGCCTGATTTTATCGCATTGGACTTTTCTAGAATGTGTGCGATTACATATTAGTTGAGCTATGTTGTTAATGTTTTAGGTTATGAAATTAAATAAATGTGATAGTGCATTATTTGTCAACCTCCTAGATCTTGACGTTGGAGACTAGTCAGTACGGTGTGCTTGCTGTAATGCTGCATCTTGTGAGCGTCTTCTTGATCTTTACACCAGAGATTCGTCTTGTCGGCGCTGTCGACTGTGGCCTCTAATGGGTCTGGACTGGGGGGGGAAGTCATCTGTGACATGCACGGGAGAATATACAAACTCCTTGCAGATGTTGTCCTTGATGGGATTGGAATCCAGGACCCCAGTGCGAACCACTGAGCCACCATACAGTGCTAACCACTGAGCCACCATACAGTGCTAACCACTGAGCCACCGTACAGTGCTAACCACTGAGCCACCTTACAGTGCTAACCACTGAGCCACCATACAATGCTAACCACGGAGCCACCGTACAGTGCTAACCACGGAGCCACCGTACAGTGCTAACCGCGGAGCCACCGTACAGTGCTAACCACGGAGCCACCGTACAGTGCTAACCACGGAGCCACTGTACAGCGCTAACGGCGGAGCCACCGTACAGTGCCAACCACTGAGCCACCATACAGTGCTAACCACTGAGCCACCATACAGTGCTAACCACTGAGCCACCATACAATGCTAACCGCTGAGCCACCATACAGTGCTAACCACTGAGCTGCTGCACACGGTGTTGTCTTTTCCATTGTGCTGCTTTCCTTTCCAGGTCATCTGCTTACTATATGGGACGGCCCATCTTGGCATAGATTTTGACTGATCAACCAAACTTAGGGTGCGTGTACACAAACAGTGTACGCAGCGTTTTGGACGCATTGTCTTGCCGCTGCGTTCGGAACGCTGCGTCATGCGGTAATATCATAGTGGATGGGATTTCAAGAAATCCCATCCTCACTATGCGTAACCCGCCCGCAGCGTCTTTGGAGCTGCGGTGCAGGTTGCTGGGAGTCCCCTCCTCCGCAGCATGTTTATTTCATGCTGCGGAGTCGGAAGCGGCTGTCATTAGGTGACTACAGGGAGAAGCCGCCCCGCACCCGCCGCACATGATGAGTACAGGACGGCTGCGGTCTTCCTGCAGCCACCCACGGTTTTCACTCCGGTCCGGAGGAGCTGCGTCCAACACGCAGCTCCTCCGGACCGTGTGCACGCACCCTTATGGGCTTCTTCCCATTGCAGTTTAACCGCCTTTTGTAATTTATACAATGTCCTACAGGTGGCACTGTTTTCAGGACAAACTTACAGACACTCAGCTGCGACATTATACCCAGGCCCCAAAAGAAGCACGCCTCTAGACAGGGGCTGAATCGCGATATCTAGGTAACAATGCAATATGCTGATGGTGTAATTTACAAAACGGTCAGCATTTTGCAGCCTACATGCACGCAGATTATAGAGCCCGGACAACCCCTTTAACGTTTGAAAGAATCTCTTCATAAGCCATGAATAATAGTTAGCTGGACGCCACTGCCACTTGCTAAGGAACACTGCCAGAAGATGATGTCTGGCTATACAGTACTGCAGCACGTCATAACAGCCAGAGGCGCTATACTAAGTACTAAAGACGCTTGTTATTAATAGGGTTAATAATTCTGAGATTGCAGTAGTCATTAGTGGCATATTGTGTAGAATTTGGAGAAACCACTTGTTATTTTAGATGCCTTGAGCTACTTCAAGTTCCCTTGTTTGATTGGTTTACGGCGAACATCAGAAACCCTGGGTTTTACTAATAAACCTATTATTCAAAAGAGGGGGTGAATAATTTTGATAGCATCTGTATATCAGTCTCCTTGAAAGCAGAGTAACCACATACATGACTGCTATGATGCCTGAGTTTTTGCCTGACTTTCCTAAACTGCTAGATGTCTAATGTGATTAAACAGTAACACAACTTCAACACATATTATCATGATGAAACATATATGTCTCATTATGTGGTACATGAAATATCTATGGACTGATGTCTGATTTTGCATTTCAGAGGCCGCCATCATTTACGTTTTGTACAGGCTGATACAAATCAAGGCGCCGGAGAAACATCTGTGTAAAGCCATCTGCTGGAGACTTCTGCTGCTGCTTGGGTGGACCACCTGCGTGCTGTCCACAATTGCCACCCATTTACAGGTTTGAGCATGTGATTAGTATCTAATACATGATAATGTATACAGCGTGTGATATTAACAATCTGTGCTTTCGTTACAGGATTCCATTTGTCCAGTTATGTGGAAATAGCAGCCCGTCTATGTACTGGCATCTACGTCATCTTCATGCTTGCACCACTATATAATGTGTCATCAGCCGGAGGATATGTCAGACTCATCAGAGCGTGCTGTTCGTAGTCGGATTCCTTTTTGTCATCGGCAGTATCCTTTAAAATCACTAAGTTGTAATTTCATAGTTAAAGGGGAAGCAAATATTTATTGCAATTATTTCTCACATCTTTCATGTATGTCCAGCACAGTAGGTCACCTTATACCTGTGCCTTTATCGTCATTTATTTCCAATTGCCACCCGGGACATTTCTGCTCTACTAGAGTCTCATGTACCTGGTCACCTTTTTTAATAAATGATTCAAGAATATTCTAATGAGTTTAAATTTATTAAAAATAAAAATAAAAGAGTCTCCATTATAAATATCAAAATATGCTTCTGATTTGTAACTAGTGAAAATGTTGCAGCATTTTCCAGAAGTGGTACAAGCACAAAACGTAATAGCTTTTTGCCCTTTTGCTTTAAAAAAATAGTAGATGGTACTTAGGAAATGGGGGCAATACTTACAGAGCTCAACAGATTTATTATAACACGCGCCAAAAATTTAACATCCATTTCTGTTTAGCCCAAAAGATGTAGCAAATATAATTATGCATCTCATAAGAAACTTACGGCATTAATACTGGTATATTAAACACCACTCATCATTAATTCCCCAACCCCCTCAATGTCTTATTAATTATTGGACATATATGTGCTGGTACAACTATACCAGATGCATTCACAGACCTTAATGTGATATATTGGATAAAATCATTATTGAAATAACTCTTAACGGTGCTCCTTTCACGTTTCACCATATTACTCGTGTCCTCAGGGGTTCATGTGTATTCACATTAAATAGCCTCCAATTGCAGCCAACCCAGCGTATGTGTTTAGTGCTGAGGACTATCTATAAAATGGCATTAAGAATGCAAATAAATGTTACCCTCAAAATAATAATAACCTTCTGAATCGCACTTGATGGAGCACTGTAGTAATGAAACCTGATTACACCTTAACCCCTTCCCCCCAGCCTGTTTTAACCTTCATGACCAGGCCATTTGTTTGCAATTCTGACCAGTGTCGCTTTATATCTCTGGAACACTTCAATGGATCCCAGTGATTCCAGGATGTTTTTTGAGACATATTGGACTTCATGTTAGTGGTAAATTTAGAAACATATTTTAGCGTTAATTTCTGAAAAATTGGAAATTTAGCAATTTTCAAACTTGAATTTTATACCCTTAAACAGAGTAAAATCACATAAAATAGTGAAGAAATAACATTTCCCACATGTGTCTACTTTACATCAGCACAATTCTTGAAGCAAAATATTTTTGGGTTAGGAAGTTTGAAGGGTTCAAAGTGTGGGTGTAGCATGGTCAAGTGCAGACAACCTGCAGGTGGTCAAGTAGCCATAAGGTCAAGAATGAAGTAATCATCCTGACCGCAATACATGGAATTTGCAACAGCCTCAACACTGCCAGATGATGATATTTGGATGTTTCACCCTCTGTAATGTTGTTCCAGTGAATAATGAGGATTTCCAGCCTCCTTTTCCATCAGATGCCCGTTGGTCTCTGAGAGGACCTTGGTATGTGGCGTGGGCCTGCCAGGGGGGCAGCAGGGCGGTTCCTGGAAGATATGATTCCTGCATAACCCCGAAGACAATAGCTTCCAGGTTCAACTTTCGGGGTGTGTATGATTCTTTCATTCAAATACTTTGGTACTAATACTGATTTATTGGTTTAATAATATATTGCACATACCATGTGTTTTTTGATCTGTTACTGGCCTGTTGTCTTTTGCAGCAAACCTTTTGCTGTTTCTGTGATCACTTCCCAATATCTTAGTAATTTAAAGGGATCCTGTCACCTCCAAACGCCTCCTAAGCTACCAAAACATGTCCCTGCAGCATATTATCACTAATTCTCACACTCCTTTGGTCTCCTAAAAGCATCCTGTGAAAGTGCATAAAAACGTTTTAATACTTACTTCAATTAGTGATTATAATTAGCAGGGGCTATATTCTTTTGTCACCAGGGCGTGTTGTTTTGCAGCTCCAGGATCCACCCTGTCTGTCTGTGTGCTGCTTGCTTGTGCAGGCTTTATCCCCCCCTCTATCACTCACTGAATGCAAATCATTAGTCCTGCCTTCAGCTCCACATCACAGAGAAGCTGCACAGAGAGAGGGTGGATCATTCAGGCTGCAAAACAACACGCCCTAAGGGCTAAACCCTGCTAATTATAATCACTAATGAGCGAGTATAAAATTGTTTTTATGCACTTTCACAGGATGCTTTTAGGAGACAAAAGGAGTGTGAGATTAGTGATAATATGCTGCAGGGAGACGTTTTGATTAGGAGGCGTTTTGGAGGTGACAGGATCCCATTAATGAGTGATGTATCTCTCTGTAAGAACCTATAACAATTTTTGACTTTTCAGTGTTAAAACTTTTTTTTTAGCCCATTTTGCCTGAGGAAAACAAAGTGCCTAGTAATTCTGCACACCTTAATAAAGGGTGGTGATCTCCTAAGGTCGCACCCTTCTCATTACACAAATGCACATAACCTAATCTGCTTTATCGAATAAACATTCAAGTTTATACAGCCTGGAGTTCGAAAATCTGCATAAAAATGATGATCTGGTCAAAATACTCACTTGCCTAATAATTCTGTACACAGTTAAAGCTCATTATGCAGATCTATGATTATTTTCCTATACAGATTTAACTTTCAGGTATCGCCTGTAAACTTGCAGTGATCATCATTTGTGAACATCACCACTGTATACAGGTATGTATGCCTTATCAACCCGGGACAAGGATTTAATCTAGGGTGTAGATGGATAGATAGACAGACAAGACAGACAGATGTTATTCAGAAGTAGAGCTCGTCCCGCAAAGGACAATGACCCAAATCACACAGGTTGTTCTACAAAAGAATTTTAACGAAAAATATGGTTAAACGTTTTGAAAAGGCCAAGTCAAAGTCCAGACTTTAATCCTACAGAAATGTGGTGAAAGGACCTGAAGTCAACTGTTCACAGGAGAAAACACATCAACGTAAGAATTAAGGCTACGTTCACACATTGAGCATTTTTGAGCCCTTTTCAAAAATGTGCAATGTTCCTTGTCTCTGCCGGAAAAGTGAATGTAAAATTCACTTTGCCGTACAGACACAGCATAAAAACAAGCCGGCGGAGAGGTAAGTTTTCATTATTTATTATTTTTAATACCTCTGGCTTTGTTTAATTTAGATTTCACAGTGTATATTCATACACTGCAAAACCAAATGGGGGCTGGCAGACATGTCACAGAGGGGAGGAGGAACCAGGATTCTTCCTCCCCTCTGTGACATCACTTCTCCCACTGCGCCCGTAACACAGCGTGCTGGGTCAAAGCACTGCTTCTTTTTTTCGCTGTTTTGCGCGGGTGCAAAACGCTCCCGCGCAAAAAAGTGCAAAAGATGCGCAGTGTGTGAACATAGCCTAAAGCTGTTTTCTAGCAAGGAATGGGCTAAAATTCCTTCATGCTGATTATGGAGGACTACCGGAAAGGTTTAGATGCCAGAGAAGGTTGGTGGGAAAAGGGGGTTCACAAACTATCAAACACCACTTTATATGTATTACTAGTAAAAAGGCCGATGCAATTGCATCGGGAGCGCGGTGAAATGAATTGTGTGTATAGAGGCGGCTCTGTGGGTAGCAGAGTATAGAGGCGGCTCTGTGGGTAGCAGAGTATAGAGGCGGCTCTGTGGGTAGCAGAGTATAGAGGCGGCTCTGTGGGTAGCAGAGTATAGAGGCGGCTCTGTGGGTAGCAGAGTATAGAGGCGGCTCTGTGAGTAGCAGACTATAGAGGCGGCTCTGTCGGTAGCAGAGTATAGAGGCGGCTCTGTGGGTAGCAGAGTATAGAGGCGGCTCTGTGGGTAGCAGAGTATAGAGGCGGCTCTGTGGGTAGCAGAGTATAGAGGCGGCTCTGTGGGTAGCAGAGTATAGAGGCGGCTCTGTGGGTAGCAGAGTATAGAGGCGGCTCTGTGGGTAGCAGAGTATAGAGGCGGCTCTGTGGGTAGCAGAGTATAGAGGCGGCTCTGTGGGTAGCAGAGTATAGAGGCGGCTCTGTGGGTAGCAGAGTATAGAGGCGGCTCTGTGGGTAGCAGACTATAGAGGCGGCTCTGTCGGTAGCAGAGTATAGAGGCGGCTCTGTGGGTAGCAGAGTATAGAGGCGGCTCTGTGGGCAGCAGAGTATAGAGGCGGCTCTGTGGGCAGCAGAGTATAGAAGCGGCGGGAGGCTGGAGGGGTGAGGAGAGCAGAGGCTGGAGGGGTGAAGAGAGGTCCGGCTGGAGAGGTGAGGAGATGTGCGGCAGGAGGGGCGACATTAGGGCTCGGGGGCAGGACGTGGCTGCGTGCTGGGGCTGATGGCAGCCCAAGTCACAGGCCATTGTCCTCTGCGGCGGGGTGGGGGCTGCAGAGAGGGATCAGTCTCTCCCCTCAGGTTACACATGTGACCTGAGGGAAAGGAGCGGATTGGGCGCTCTGTGGTAAAGACAGGACTGTCATGTGATTGGTCCAGGACGCCGACTCCTGAGCAATGGGACGGGCATCCTGTGTTTACAACAGAGCGGGCAATCCGCTTACAGAGGCGGCGGGCAATGGGAGTGAGCGGGGCGTGTCAGGCTTTGCAGGCTGACACGCCCTGCTCACTCCCATTGTCCGGCGGCGCCCACAGGACGACGTCAGTGGCTTCTGGCACCCGCCCACAGCCCCTACGCTGCTACTCCACCAGCATGGGGACAGCAAGGCCCCAGCGGTGAAAGAGCGGTGAGGGGCGGAAGGGACCGACGGCATGCGGGCAGCGTTGAGCTGGCGGAGGGCGCTGGTGATGTGGGTATTGCGTCATTGCTGGCGGCGGGGCCGACGGTTGGCAGGATGGCGGGGGTGTCAGCTAGTGCGGCTGTGGCTCGCGATGATGCTATTGCGTCATCGCTCGCAGTGCCGCAAAGGATTTTTGGATTGGGCTACAGTGCCCGAATCCCAAACTCACGATTATATAAAGGGCCGATGCTATGGCATCGGGAGTGGGGTGACATAAAGATGGGGCGGGCTGTTTGGCATTGGGAGCAGCAGCTCTCACTTTACCCTGTGGGGCATTAGCAGGGGCAGTGTGGGGAGTGAGGGCATGTGGGGGGGTAAGAGGGGTGAGCAGGGGCAGTGTAGGGTGAGTGGGGAGGTGAAAGGGGTAAACAGCGGCAGTGTGGCGTGAGTGGGGGCTGAGCAGGGACAGTGTGGGGTGAGTGGGGGCATGAGCAGGGGCAGTGTGGGTGAGTGGGGGGTTGATCAGGGGCAGTGTGGGTGAGTGGGGGCAGTTGGGGGGGTGAGTGGGGGGGTAAGCAGGAGCAGTGTGGGTGAGTGGTGGCATGTGGGGGAGGTAAGAGGGGTAAGCAGGTAGAGAGTGGGGGCATGAGCAGGGGCAGTGTGGGCATATGGGGGGATAAGAGGGGTGATCAGGGGCAGTGCGGGTGAGTAGGGGGGGTAAGCAGGGGCAGTGTGGGTGAGTGGGGGCATTGTGTATGAGTAGGGGGGTAAACAGGGGCATTGTGGGTAAGTTGGGTGGGCTATGCAGGGGCAGTGTGGGTGAGTAGGGGGGTAAGCAAGGGCAGTGTGGGTGAGTGGGAGGTAAGCAGGGGCATTGTGGGTGAATGGGGGGGCTATGCAGGGGCAGTGTGGGTGAATGGGGGGGCAGTGTGGGTGAGTAGGGGGGTAAGCAGGAGCAGTGTGAGTGAGTGGGGTGGGTGAGTGGGGGCAGTGTGGGTGAGTAGGGGGTAAGCAGGGGCAGTGTGGGGAGTGAGTGAGGGCATAGGGGGGTAAGAGGAGTGAGCAAGGACAGTGTGGGTGAGTGTGGGGGGCTATGCAGGGGCAGTGTGGGTGAGTAGGGGGTAAGCAGGGGCAGTGTGAGTAAGTGGGGGCAGTGTGGGTGAGTAGGGGGTAAGCAGGGGCAGTGTGGGTAAGTGGGGGCAGTGTGGGGGAGTAGGGGGTAAGCAAAGGCAGTGGGGGTACGTGTGGGCAGTGTGGGTGAGTAGGGGGTAAGTGGGGGCAGTGTGGGTAAGTGGGGTTAGTGTGGGTGAGTAGGGGGTAAGCAGGGGTAGTGTGGGTGAGTAGGGGGTAAGCAGGGGCAGTGGGGGTAGTGTGGGTGAGTAGGGGGTAATCAGGGGCAGTGTAAGTGGGGGCAGTGTGGGTGAGTAGGGGGTAAGCAGGGGCAGTGTGGGTAAGTGGGGGCAGTGTGGGTGAGTAGGGGGTAAGCAAAGGCAGTGGGGGTACGTGTGGGCAGTGTGGGTGAGTAGGGGGTAAGTGGGGGCAGTGTGGGTAAGTGGGGTTAGTGTGGGTGAGTAGGGGGTAAGCAGGGGTAGTGTGGGTGAGTAGGGGGTAAGCAGGGGCAGTGGGGGTAGTGTGGGTGAGTAGGGGGTAATCAGGGGCAGTGGGGCAGTGTGGGTGAGTAGGGGGTAATGAGGGGCAGTGTGAGTAAGTGGGGGCAGTGTGGTTGAGTAGGGGGTAATGAGGGGCAGTGTGGGTAAGTGGGGAAGTGTGGTTGAGTAGGGGGTAATGAGGGGCAGTGTGGGTAAGTGGGGGCAGTGTGGGTGAGTAGGGGGTAAGCAGGGGCAGTGTGAGTAAGTGGGGGCAGTGTGGGTGAGTGGGGGGTTGAGCAGGGGCAGTGGGGGTAAGTGGGGGCAGTGTGGGTGAGTAGGGGGTAATCAGGGGCAGTGTGAGTAAGTGGGGGCAGTGTGGTTGAGTAGGGGGTAATGAGGGGCAGTGTGGGTAAGTGGGGGCAGTGTGGGAGCAGATGTAAGCCTCCGGCGTCCCTGTAAGCTTGAGGAGGGGGGTTATAGCAGACTCCAGCCCAAGCGGGCTTGCAGGCTGCCATGAGAGTGCGCTGCCGCCGCTGCCATCTTACCTGGGGGAAGCTGCGGCGGGCAGCGTGTCTCATGAAGGCAGGCGCTGATGGTTGCTGCGGCCCGTTCTCTAAAGCCGCTCCCCCTGGCTGCTGCCTGAGGGCTCGCACTGTGGAATGGACTGTGCGGCCCTGGCGGCAGTGGAGCGGGGGAGCAGCGGCCGGTGTGTGTAGCGGGCATTGGTGGGGGAATCGGCGGCTCGCGATGGCGCATGCGCAACATCGCTCGCTCGCAGTGCCGCAAAGCATTTTGGGATTCGGCTACAATGCCCGAATCCCAAACTGCGGATTATATAAATAGATATATTGAGATACCTGAGGATCTCATCAAAAAAATGCAGAGATTATGTTGGTTCTATAGAAATTAAAAATGATCTTTTAACTAAAATTCAAGGTATTTTTCTCTCTTTTTCAGTCTTTGGAAATGGCGTCAACCATACTAGACTGGGTGATGTTGCTTAGCTCCTGCTTGGGTCACATAATGATGTACAGAGATTTCCAGGTGAGTATAGAAAGGTGCATATTTACATTTATTACATTTATGTCAGTGATTGTGATTCTTTACATATCCTATTTTACTCTCTTTTTCAGATTCTCACCATAAAATTCAACAACAGCTTAAAGAAAAACTGGATTATAATGAGGGAGGATCTAGAAGAAAAAATAGTAGAGCCTGACATTGAGAGAGGGGGGTCCTAGACTTAAAGAAGAAGACTGCAGGCCCCCAGCTCCCCCTCCCAAGAACACTGCAGGGCCCCCAGCTCCCCCTCCCAAGAAGACAGCAGGCCCCCAGCTCCCCCTCCCAAGAACACTGCAGGGCCCCAGCTCCCCCTCCCAAGAAGACTGCAGGCCCCCAGCTCCCCCTCCCAAGAACACTGCACACAGCGACCAATCAGAATGGCGCCTCACTTCCCATAGACAATAATAGCGGTGTTTCAAGCGAACTATAGCCGGGCCCTTGGTTCTATTTTCGGCCACGGGTCTCGGCTTTCGACGGCTATCTATCTATGTATGTATTTCTATCTATCTATCTATCTATCTATCTATCTATCTATCTATCTATCTATATCTATCTATATATCTATCTCTTTCTATCTATCTATCTATCTATCTATCTATCAGATAGATAGAAATAGATAGATAGATAGATAGATAGATAGATAGAAATAGATAGATATATAGATACATAGATAGATAGAAATAGATAGATAGATATATAGATAGATATAGATATAGATTGATAGAAATAGATATATAGATACATAGATAGAAATAGATACATAGATAGATAGATAGAAATAGATACATAGATAGATATATAGATAGATATAAATAGATAGATATAAATAAATAGATACATAGATACATAGAGATAGATACAAATAGATAGATAGAAATAGATAGATAGATAGAAATAGATACATAGATAGATAGATACTTAGATAGATAGATACATAGATAGAAATAGATAGATAAATAGATAGATAGATAGATAGAAATAGATAGATATATAGATACATAGATAGATAGAAATAGATAGATAGATATATAGATAGATATAGATATAGATTGATAGAAATAGATATATAGATACATAGATAGAAATAGATACATAGATAGATAGATAGAAATAGATACATAGATAGATAGATATATAGATAGATATAAATAAATAGATACATAGATACATAGAGATAGATAGATACAAATAGATAGATAGAAATAGATAGATAGATAGAAATAGATACATAGATACATAGATAGAAATAGATACTTAGATAGATAGATACATAGATAGAAATAGATAGATAGATAGATAGATAGATAGATAGATAGATAGAAAGACATAGATAAATAGATAGATATATAGCGCTATTATTCTCTATGGCAAGTGAGGCGCTATTCTGATTGGTCGCTGTGTCCTGCCGGCGACCAATCAGAATAGCGCCTCACTTCCCATAGAGATACATAGCGGTGTTTCAAGCGAAGTATAGCCGGCCCCTTGGTTCTATTTTCGGCTACGGGTCTCGGCTTTCGTCAGTCGTCGCCGGGGCATGAGCCTCGCAATGGCCGCGAAGCTTCGCGGCCATTGCGAGTCTCCCGCCCCGGCGACGACCGACGAAAGCCGAGACCCCTGCCCGAAAATAGAACCAAGGGCCCGGATATACTTCGCTTGAAACACCGCTATTATTCTCTATGGGAAGTGAGGTGCTATTCTGATTGGTCGCTGTGTGCTGCCAGAGACCAATCAGAATAGCGCCTGACTTCCCATAGAGATAGAATGGACAAAAATCGTCCATTCTATCGCTATGGGAAGTCAGGCGCTATTCTAATTGGTCGCTGTGTGCAGTCGGCGACCAATCAGAAAAGCGCCTCTGTTTAAGCGGTAAATTTGAAAGTCAAATTCATTAGATTTAGATACATACCGTATTTTTCGCTTTATAAGACGCACCTGATTATAAGACGCACCCCAAATTTGGTGAAGGAAAAGAGAAAATAAATAATTTTTAATGTTAAATGGGGTCCGTCTTATAATGTCAGTGTCCGTCTTACAAATCAGTATATATGTCCCTCATCCTGGTATATAAAACCTCCCATCCTGGTATCCTGGTATATATGTCCCCCCCTTTCTGGTATATATATCCCTCATCCTTGCATATATGTCCCTCATCATGGCATACATGTCCCCATGCTGTAAATATGGCCCCCCATCCTGGCATATACATTCCCCCATCTTATCTATATATGCCCCCCATCCTGTATATATGTCCACCTTCCTGTATATATGCCCCCATCCTGAAACTATGTCCCCCCAACCAGTATATATGCGCCCCATCCTTTATATATGCCCCCATCCTGAAACTATGTCCACATATGTATGTATATATGCCCCCCATCTTGAAAATATGTGCCCCCCATCTTGTATATATGTCCCCATCCTATGTAATTGCCCCTTTTGTGCCTCTTCCCATCACCCCCCCCCCCCCGGACCCCAATGGCTTACCAAGATGCGGCTGCTGAATGGGGGTCACAGGGGCAGGTTCAGGAGGGTGAGAGGCACAAGCGCAGGACGAACGCTACGGGGGGGGGGGGTCTCAGGTGCAGGAACGGAGTACCGGGGGATGAGAGGCAGCAGTGAGCAGTGGGTGCCGACATATTCTCTCTGCCCGGCTGCATTCACTGGAACCAACCACCTCGGATGACCCTCATACACTGTTAATATGTGCCCCTGCAGCCTAGTAAACCATTTGCAACAAGAATATGGAAGGCTCACGTATTTAATAGGGTGCTCCAGAAAAATATATCAAGTCCAGAAGTGTAGTCTGGGCACACCAGTAGAAGGGGAAAAAATTAAAGTATTGTCCACGTATGAATCTATTGCAGAAAACGTGTTACTTTATTAATGTCACGCAGTACATTCACCAACGTTTCGGCCATCGGCCTTCATCAGGGTACTAGTACAAGAATATTACATGAAATTAATACAGAAAGCAACAAAAAATTCATTTGTTAATTGGTGTTAGTGAAATCACCTCGTGATTCGCTGTGGGGTGGCAAAAAAGTAACACATGGTGTCCGTGTATAGTATACCTAGGTGAATCAAATATAAGTGCAGTGAGAAAACCTAGAGTCTTCATGTGTGTTGTGCTGGCACTTACGGTGGAAATTCTGTGACATAGGGACATGAAAAGTGTAAGGTTTAAGGTCAAAGGAGGGAAAAAAAAGGGGAGAAAAAGAGGGAGGGATAATCCAAAGTATAACAGAGTATTAGAAAAAAACGGAAGAGTTACCAGAAAGGTACTGGTAGACGGAGTCCTGGGAAATTGAGGAGTCAAAACGAAATAGACTAAGCCTATGGATGAAGAGGTAAAAATATAGCTTTACAAGGAGAGAAAAACAAAAAGGGGCTGCAACCAGAAGGAATGTCTGGAGATATTATAAAGAGCCATGTGTATCTGTCAAAAAAAGGAAAAAACAAAGAGGCAGTATCTGAAAGAAATGCCAGAAGACATTTAGAGAGAGACAAGTGTGGTGGTATAGAGTCATATCATAGTCTTAATCTTGAAACGTACTATAATAAAGGTAGAAGAATAAACAGCAAATGGAAGAGAGATCAAGAGGTTGCCCTCACTAACAGGATCATATGATATCGAGCCTACAGAGGAGAGGAGAGAGAATCATGGAATCAATAAAATACATATAGGCACAGGGAAGTGCTCAAAATAGGAAGGTAAAAGGGTATAGTCAAAATAGTGAGGGAAAGCCTGAACAAAGGAGATATAGAAAATATGCCTATACCTCAGGTGGGATAAGAGAGTCATACATCAAGCCGCTGTTTTCAACACAGCTGGCAGAATGCCAGATGTGGGTTAACTCTGGAGAGACATATAATGTTTTATTTTCATATATATCAAATATCTCAAAGCTGCTGAGAAAGTCACAGAAAATAGATTAGGTATTACCTTGAGGCAGAGTATAAGGCAAAAAAGGGAGGGGGGCACATCTATTTGGAGAAATCCTATGGAGTATCAAAGAGAAAAAGGGGGAAGAGATGTAAAAGAAGCTATAGAGAAAACAAGAGGCAGGGGTTGCATAAGGATACACACCTTAAGGTAAAGAGACAAGGCTCTGGTGCTGCAATAAAGAAAAGGGAAACAGTCATGATAAGCCGGAACGAGGGCTGAGAGAAAGTGGGAGCCCAGAGAGACAAGTACCTGTTGTGTGCATCAGCTTGGTCAGGGGCGATGTGCGGCGAGCGTATGTGTAACGCCGCTATTTACAGGGGAGTGGGCGTGACGTGGAGACGTCATTTCCGGTCTTTGGACCGCAAGGAAATGCGGCCCGCCGGTGAACGTGCGTGCGTGATACGTCATGTGTATCTGCGCATGCGCAGAGGCTAATAGTGCAAAGCGTCCGCTCTGTGGTGCTGGTGATGTTGTTGCTGCGTTGCCCAGGTGACGGATCGCAAGGACATGTGCCAGAAGGTGCCATCCACAGTTTAGACATTCAATAATGCATCTAGGGAACATGAAACAAAGAGAAATTAGTAATCAGGCATTGGCAATAGTAACAATATTACAATACAGGGTTAAGGAGAAAACCTGAATCTGGGTGACTAGTCTTAGGATAATCAATAGAAGATCCATAGAGCACACCAGACCTGTCTAAATATAGGGACAAAAAAAACACACTGTGTATCGGAAAAAAAAGGGGGGTTGGTCATAGGGAACCTTGTTAATGCATACAAATCCAACATGATCGCATATATATTATAAATCATTGCAACAGGTAATCTTGTTTGTTAACAGAAGAAAACTATTTAGATGGGTAAACAAATGTTTTATATAAAAAACGACAATGCATTCAAGGACCTCATAACCAACTGGATATGGGCATGATTAGTACCAATCAGAATTGTTCAAACTCGCGATTAAGACCTAAAGGTTCCAATGTTTGTAAAGTATGGATCCAGTAGGCTTCACGCATTTTGAGCCTCCGAATCCGGTCTCCTCCTCTTCTCTGAGGAGGGACGTCCTCAATGATCTGAAAGCGTAATTGTGACACGCTGTGGTTATGCTCAACAAAATGATGTGGAATGGGTAAAAGTAGATGTTTACATCGTATAGTAGATTTATGCTTGCTAATGCGGTCACGTATATGCTGGGTGGTTTCCCCAACATATACGTGACCGCAAGGACATTTAATGAGGTACACCACAAATGTGGATGAGCAAGTGAAGAATCCTTTGACTGGAAAACGTTTACCCGTTCGAGGATGTGTGAAAAAGTCACCCTTGATGATATTGTTGCACTGGTTGCAACTTAGACAGGGAAAAGTGCCTCTCCGAGGTGTTTGTAACGTTAATTGTTGTGGCATTCTCTTACTAGAGCCAATGTCAGCTCGTACTATTGTCTGTTTGATGTTAGGCGCCCTTTTGTGGCAGAACAATGGACGACCAGCAAATTCGGGGATTTCAGGATAACTAGAATTCAGAATATGCCAGTGCTTCAGAATCACCCCCTGTATAAGCTTGCTAAAAGGGTGATACGTGGATACAAATGGTACCCGTGGACCTAAAGGAGTCCTTGTTTGTTGGCCAAGGGAATGGCCTTGAGAGATATGTTCGGGATAACCCCGTTCCCGGAACTTGGTGGTCATCTCATTGTGTCTCATTATTCTAGTCTCTGGGTCAGAGACAATCCTGTCAATCCTTACATGCTGTGATCTCGGTAATGAAGTCTTAACATGTTGTGGGTGGCTACTACTGAAATGAAGCAGGCTATTTCTGTCAGTAGGTTTAACATAAAGATCCGTTGTTAGTTGCCCAGTGGAGTTAATCATGACCCTGGTGTCCAAAAAATTAATCTGTTGTTTGTCATGGTGAATGGTAAACGAGAGATTTGGAACCAGAGAGTTGATCTCATGAAAGAAGGAATATAAAGATGATTCCGTTCCTTGCCAGATGCAGAAAATATCATCTATGTAACGGCGCCATATCAGGGCATGTTCCGTTACAAGGGGATGATTAAAGATATGGTCATGTTCAAATTTGCCCATATAGATATTAGCATAGGGTGGGGCTACATTAGCCCCCATTGCCGTGCCCCGTTTCTGGAAGAAGAATGTATCTTCAAAGAGAAAAAAATTTTTTTCAAGCACCATATGTAATAGGCTAATGCAAAATTCTTTCTGAGATAAGCTGTATTGGTGTTGTTGGTTTAAGAGCCATTGAACAGCGGCAATGCCCATACTGTGATCGATACTCGTGTATAGGCTATTTACATCAAACGTGACGAGGATAGAGTCACTAGGAACATGGTCCAACTCTCTGATTATATCCAAAAAAGCGTTAGTGTCTTTAATATAGGACTTAAACGTTGGAACAAGAGGACTAAGCATTTTTTCTAGAACTTTAGATAGGGGTGAAAGGACCGAGTCCGTGGATGCCACGATGGGACGTCCCGGCGGCCTAGTCAAGTTTTTATGAATTTTTGGAAGGGTATATAGTACCGGTGTTATGGGGTGCAGATTAATGAGGTAATCAGCCAATTTTTGGTCAATTACCCCATTGGATCTATAATGGTTAACTATTTGTCTAATGTCCTTTTGGATGTCGGCCGTGGGGTCTCTTGTGATCGCTTCGTAAGTCAAAATATCAGAAAGCTGTGATCGTATCTCAGTAATATAATAACTTTTGTCCATTACTACCAGCGCACCGCCTTTGTCAGCCGGTTTGATGATAATACTTGAATTATTTTTAAGATCTATCAGGGCCCTTGACTCATCAGGTGTCAGGTTATGTTTCAAACGTAGATCGCCATTATGAATCTGGTTTTCAATGTTTTTAACATCACGTGTAACGAGCTCGACAAATGCTTCCACGGAGTGATACTTTTTAGGGGGCATAAAGGAACTTGGATTAAAGAGACCAAGATCCTGGAGGTGTATGGTGTTGTCGGTACCAGTTACCGGAGTCAGAGCAGGATTCACTGAAAAATGGGTTTTGAGTCTAAGGGACCTGAAAAATCTATTCAACTCTTGGTCTAGTTGAAAGGAATTAAAGGATGGAGTGGGGCTAAAGGAAAGTCCCTTTTGTAGGACGCGAAGTTCTGTGGGAGAGAGGCTGTATGAGGATATGTTGTACACCAATGAGGACCCACCTGTGATCTCAGAACCATTCGTGAAGGGCCTGGAGCGCCTCTTCCCCCTCCGTGCCTTTTTCTTGCCGGGCGCCGACCTAAAAAAGGAGGAGGAGGGT
Source organism: Allobates femoralis (assembly GCA_033576535.1). NCBI lineage: Eukaryota > Metazoa > Chordata > Amphibia > Anura > Aromobatidae > Allobates > Allobates femoralis. The sequence continues at coordinate 56,780,099 of JARQOC010000001.1, read as the reverse complement.
ACTGAGGAGGGTAGTGAGAATATGGTGGGTAAGAGGGTGGGTGTCCGTATTCTCCTTCCGAGCCTGAGGAGGAGTAATAGCCTGCTCTGGGAGGTACTGGCTCTACAGATCGCCATCTGTAAACTTGTTGTTTCTCGTAGTCCTCCCTGTCACGGTTGAACTTCGCCTTCTTTCTGGCTTGTAAGGTCTTTTTGAAATCGTTATTAGAAGAAACGGCTTTTTTCTTGGCTTTCTCAAAGTCGGCGATTGATAGAGAGTCTTTCAGTTGTTCTTCAAGGGTCGCAACGCTCTCACTGAGCTTCTCCAACTCGTCGTGTAAAAAGTCGATGGTCAATAGGATCAGGTCCATTGAGCACTTGTTGAGGATGCTTTCGAACTTTAGGCAATAGGCTTCATTGTCTGAAAAAAAGTGTCGGGCGAAGAGAGACACGTAGGCCTCGTGGTATTCTCTGGGCCCTATGATATTCCGCTAGGGTTATGTAATGTAAGTCTAGGGCTGTTTGCTTCTTTAGTTCTCTTTCGAAGCTTGTGGCACGAGTTTCCTCAGGAGGAGTATCAAGAAACTCATGGGGTTTTCTTACTCGTGAGAGTATTGTGTTAGTGTGGTCGTCATCATAGGAAAAGGTCTGAAAGGACATTTAGATATACGGAGCACCTCCTAAAAGGGGGTAAACTAAGCAACAAGAATATGGAAGGCTCACGTATTTAATAGGGTGCTCCAGAAAAATATATCAAGTCCAGAAGTGTAGTCTGGGCACACCAGTAGAAGGGGAAAAAATTAAAGTATTGTCCACGTATGAATCTATTGCAGAAAACGTGTTACTTTATTAATGTCACGCAGTACATTCACCAACGTTTCGGCCATCGGCCTTCATCAGGGTACTAGTACAAGAATATTACATGAAATTAATACAGAAAGCAACAAAAAATTCATTTGTTAATTGGTGTTAGTGAAATCACCTCGTGATTCGCTGTGGGGTGGCAAAAAAGTAACACATGGTGTCCGTGTATAGTATACCTAGGTGAATCAAATATAAGTGCAGTGAGAAAACCTAGAGTCTTCATGTGTGTTGTGCTGGCACTTACGGTGGAAATTCTGTGACATAGGGACATGAAAAGTGTAAGGTTTAAGGTCAAAGGAGGGAAAAAAAAGGGGAGAAAAAAAGAGGGAGGGATAATCCAAAGTATAACAGAGTATTAGAAAAAAACGGAAGAGTTACCAGAAAGGTACTGGTAGACGGAGTCCTGGGAAATTGAGGAGTCAAAACGAAATAGACTAAGCCTATGGATGAAGAGGTAAAAATATAGCTTTACAAGGAGAGAAAAACAAAAAGGGGCTGCAACCAGAAGGAATGTCTGGAGATATTATAAAGAGCCATGTGTATCTGTCAAAAAAAGGAAAAAACAAAGAGGCAGTATCTGAAAGAAATGCCAGAAGACATTTAGAGAGAGACAAGTGTGGTGGTATAGAGTCATATCATAGTCTTAATCTTGAAACGTACTATAATAAAGGTAGAAGAATAAACAGCAAATGGAAGAGAGATCAAGAGGTTGCCCTCACTAACAGGATCATATGATATCGAGCCTACAGAGGAGAGGAGAGAGAATCATGGAATCAATAAAATACATATAGGCACAGGGAAGTGCTCAAAATAGGAAGGTAAAAGGGTATAGTCAAAATAGTGAGGGAAAGCCTGAACAAAGGAGATATAGAAAATATGCCTATACCTCAGGTGGGATAAGAGAGTCATACATCAAGCCGCTGTTTTCAACACAGCTGGCAGAATGCCAGATGTGGGTTAACTCTGGAGAGACATATAATGTTTTATTTTCATATATATCAAATATCTCAAAGCTGCTGAGAAAGTCACAGAAAATAGATTAGGTATTACCTTGAGGCAGAGTATAAGGCAAAAAAGGGAGGGGGGCACATCTATTTGGAGAAATCCTATGGAGTATCAAAGAGAAAAAGGGGGAAGAGATGTAAAAGAAGCTATAGAGAAAACAAGAGGCAGGGGTTGCATAAGGATACACACCTTAAGGTAAAGAGACAAGGCTCTGGTGCTGCAATAAAGAAAAGGGAAACAGTCATGATAAGCCGGAACGAGGGCTGAGAGAAAGTGGGAGCCCAGAGAGACAAGTACCTGTTGTGTGCATCAGCTTGGTCAGGGGCGATGTGCGGCGAGCGTATGTGTAACGCCGCTATTTACAGGGGAGTGGGCGTGACGTGGAGACGTCATTTCCGGTCTTTGGACCGCAAGGAAATGCGGCCCGCCGGTGAACGTGCGTGCGTGATACGTCATGTGTATCTGCGCATGCGCAGAGGCTAATAGTGCAAAGCGTCCGCTCTGTGGTGCTGGTGATGTTGTTGCTGCGTTGCCCAGGTGACGGATCGCAAGGACATGTGCCAGAAGGTGCCATCCACAGTTTAGACATTCAATAATGCATCTAGGGAACATGAAACAAAGAGAAATTAGTAATCAGGCATTGGAACTTCGCGTCCTACAAAAGGGACTTTCCTTTAGCCCCACTCCATCCTTTAATTCCTTTCAACTAGACCAAGAGTTGAATAGATTTTTCAGGTCCCTTAGACTCAAAACCCATTTTTCAGTGAATCCTGCTCTGACTCCGGTAACTGGTACCGACAACACCATACACCTCCAGGATCTTGGTCTCTTTAATCCAAGTTCCTTTATGCCCCCTAAAAAGTATCACTCCGTGGAAGCATTTGTCGAGCTCGTTACACGTGATGTTAAAAACATTGAAAACCAGATTCATAATGGCGATCTACGTTTGAAACATAACCTGACACCTGATGAGTCAAGGGCCCTGATAGATCTTAAAAATAATTCAAGTATTATCATCAAACCGGCTGACAAAGGCGGTGCGCTGGTAGTAATGGACAAAAGTTATTATATTACTGAGATACGATCACAGCTTTCTGATATTTTGACTTACGAAGCGATCACAAGAGACCCCACGGCCGACATCCAAAAGGACATTAGACAAATAGTTAACCATTATAGATCCAATGGGGTAATTGACCAAAAATTGGCTGATTACCTCATTAATCTGCACCCCATAACACCGGTACTATATACCCTTCCAAAAATTCATAAAAACTTGACTAGGCCGCCGGGACGTCCCATCGTGGCATCCACGGACTCGGTCCTTTCACCCCTATCTAAAGTTCTAGAAAAAATGCTTAGTCCTCTTGTTCCAACGTTTAAGTCCTATATTAAAGACACTAACGCTTTTTTGGATATAATCAGAGAGTTGGACCATGTTCCTAGTGACTCTATCCTCGTCACGTTTGATGTAAATAGCCTATACACGAGTATCGATCACAGTATGGGCATTGCCGCTGTTCAATGGCTCTTAAACCAACAACACCAATACAGCTTATCTCAGAAAGAATTTTGCATTAGCCTATTACATATGGTGCTTGAAAAAAATTTTTTTCTCTTTGAAGATACATTCTTCTTCCAGAAACGGGGCACGGCAATGGGGGCTAATGTAGCCCCACCCTATGCTAATATCTATATGGGCAAATTTGAACATGACCATATCTTTAATCATCCCCTTGTAACGGAACATGCCCTGATATGGCGCCGTTACATAGATGATATTTTCTGCATCTGGCAAGGAACGGAATCATCTTTATATTCCTTCTTTCATGAGATCAACTCTCTGGTTCCAAATCTCTCGTTTACCATTCACCATAACAAACAACAGATTAATTTTTTGGACACCAGGGTCATGATTAACTCCACTGGGCAACTAACAACGGATCTTTATGTTAAACCTACTGACAGAAATAGCCTGCTTCATTTCAGTAGTAGCCACCCACAACATGTTAAGACTTCATTACCGAGATCACAGCATGTAAGGATTGACAGGATTGTCTCTGACCCAGAGACTAGAATAATGAGACACAATGAGATGACCACCAAGTTCCGGGAACGGGGTTATCCCGAACATATCTCTCAAGGCCATTCCCTTGGCCAACAAACAAGGACTCCTTTAGGTCCACGGGTACCATTTGTATCCACGTATCACCCTTTTAGCAAGCTTATACAGGGGGTGATTCTGAAGCACTGGCATATTCTGAATTCTAGTTATCCTGAAATCCCCGAATTTGCTGGTCGTCCATTGTTCTGCCACAAAAGGGCGCCTAACATCAAACAGACAATAGTACGAGCTGACATTGGCTCTAGTAAGAGAATGCCACAACAATTAACGTTACAAACACCTCGGAGAGGCACTTTTCCCTGTCTAAGTTGCAACCAGTGCAACAATATCATCAAGGGTGACTTTTTCACACATCCTCGAACGGGTAAACGTTTTCCAGTCAAAGGATTCTTCACTTGCTCATCCACATTTGTGGTGTACCTCATTAAATGTCCTTGCGGTCACGTATATGTTGGGGAAACCACCCAGCATATACGTGACCGCATTAGCAAGCATAAATCTACTATACGATGTAAACATCTACTTTTACCCATTCCGCATCATTTTGTTGAGCATAACCACAGCGTGTCACAATTACGCTTTCAGATCATTGAGGACGTCCCTCCTCAGAGAAGAGGAGGAGACCGGATTCGGAGGCTCAAAATGCGTGAAGCCTACTGGATCCATACTTTACAAACATTGGAACCTTTAGGTCTTAATCGCGAGTTTGAACAATTCTGATTGGTACTAATCATGCCCATATCCAGTTGGTTATGAGGTCCTTGAATGCATTGTCGTTTTTTATATAAAACATTTGTTTACCCATCTAAATAGTTTTCTTCTGTTAACAAACAAGATTACCTGTTGCAATGATTTATAATATATATGCGATCATGTTGGATTTGTATGCATTAACAAGGTTCCCTATGACCAACCCCCCTTTTTTTTCCGATACACAGTGTGTTTTTTTTGTCCCTATATTAGACAGGTCTGGTGTGCTCTATGGATCTTCTATTGATTATCCTAAGACTAGTCACCCAGATTCAGGTTTTCTCCTTAACCCTGTATTGTAATATTGTTACTATTGCCAATGCCTGATTACTAATTTCTCTTTGTTTCATGTTCCCTAGATGCATTATTGAATGTCTAAACTGTGGATGGCACCTTCTGGCACATGTCCTTGCGATCCGTCACCTGGGCAACGCAGCAACAACATCACCAGCACCACAGAGCGGACGCTTTGCACTATTAGCCTCTGCGCATGCGCAGATACACATGACGTATCACGCACGCACGTTCACCGGCGGGCCGCATTTCCTTGCGGTCCAAAGACCGGAAATGACGTCTCCACGTCACGCCCACTCCCCTGTAAATAGCGGCGTTACACATACGCTCGCCGCACATCGCCCCTGACCAAGCTGATGCACACAACAGGTACTTGTCTCTCTGGGCTCCCACTTTCTCTCAGCCCTCGTTCCGGCTTATCATGACTGTTTCCCTTTTCTTTATTGCAGCACCAGAGCCTTGTCTCTTTACCTTAAGGTGTGTATCCTTATGCAACCCCTGCCTCTTGTTTTCTCTATAGCTTCTTTTACATCTCTTCCCCCTTTTTCTCTTTGATACTCCATAGGATTTCTCCAAATAGATGTGCCCCCCTCCCTTTTTTGCCTTATACTCTGCCTCAAGGTAATACCTAATCTATTTTCTGTGACTTTCTCAGCAGCTTTGAGATATTTGATATATATGAAAATAAAACATTATATGTCTCTCCAGAGTTAACCCACATCTGGCATTCTGCCAGCTGTGTTGAAAACAGCGGCTTGATGTATGACTCTCTTATCCCACCTGAGGTATAGGCATATTTTCTATATCTCCTTTGTTCAGGCTTTCCCTCACTATTTTGACTATACCCTTTTACCTTCCTATTTTGAGCACTTCCCTGTGCCTATATGTATTTTATTGATTCCATGATTCTCTCTCCTCTCCTCTGTAGGCTCGATATCATATGATCCTGTTAGTGAGGGCAACCTCTTGATCTCTCTTCCATTTGCTGTTTATTCTTCTACCTTTATTATAGTACGTTTCAAGATTAAGACTATGATATGACTCTATACCACCACACTTGTCTCTCTCTAAATGTCTTCTGGCATTTCTTTCAGATACTGCCTCTTTGTTTTTTCCTTTTTTTGACAGATACACATGGCTCTTTATAATATCTCCAGACATTCCTTCTGGTTGCAGCCCCTTTTTGTTTTTCTCTCCTTGTAAAGCTATATTTTTACCTCTTCATCCATAGGCTTAGTCTATTTCGTTTTGACTCCTCAATTTCCCAGGACTCCGTCTACCAGTACCTTTCTGGTAACTCTTCCGTTTTTTTTTTAATACTCTGTTATACTTTGGATTATCCCTCCCTATTTTTCTCCCCTTTTTTTTCCCTCCTTTGACCTTAAACCTTACACTTTTCATGTCCCTATGTCACAGAATTTCCACCGTAAGTGCCAGCACAACACACATGAAGACTCTAGGTTTTCTCACTGCACTTATATTTGATTCACCTAGGTATACTATACACGGACACCATGTGTTACTTTTTTGCCACCCCACAGCGAATCACGAGGTGATTTCACTAACACCAATTAACAAATGAATTTTTTGTTGCTTTCTGTATTAATTTCATGTAATATTCTTGTACTAGTACCCTGATGAAGGCCGATGGCCGAAACGTTGGTGAATGTACTGCGTGACATTAATAAAGTAACACGTTTTCTGCAATAGATTCATACGTGGACAATACTTTAATTTTTTCCCCTTCTACTGGTGTGCCCAGACTACACTTCTAGTAAACCATTTGCAGCACTGTTTTTGTGTGAAAAGTGGCTGCAGTAGAAGTGAGATAATGATTTTATACAATTACATGCCTGTGTACTTTTGGGCGTCTCCCTGTGTGTGCTGGGACTTGTGGGCTGTGCTCATCATGCCTGCTCTCCCCTTCCCTTATGCACGCCCCCTCTCAGCCTGCTATACTGTGTCAGGCTGATTGCGTCATAAAGGGGGTGGGGCTACCGGGATGCCGCGATTTAGCCCCGCCCCTTTATGACGAGATCAGCCTCACATCACTATAGCAGGCTGAGAGGGGGCGTGCATAAGGGAGGGGGAGAGCAGGCATGTATGAGGGTCATCCGAGGTGGTTGGTTCCCTTTAGTCGGGAGAGACTTCAACAAAATGGCCGCGGCCATAACGGAGACCCGCGGCCATTGTGGAGTCTCTACCTCTATCGGCCGGCTGCACACTGCTTAGTGAATGCAGCCGGGCAGAGATAATATGGCGGCGCCCACCGCTCGCTACCGCCGATCATCCCCCGCAGCTCCAGTAGTGCTGCTGTGCCCCCTCAACCCACGGAAGCTGCCTCCAGCACCCCTACAAAGCAGCCGCACCCGGTAATATATATATATTTTGTATATTTTTTTCTATTACTTTTTTTTTCACGTTCGCTTTTTAAGACGCACCCCCTTTTACCCCCCCAGTTTGGGGGAGGCAAAAGTGCGTCTTAAAAAGCGAAAAATACGGTAGTTACTTTCTAATTAAACACAAATATTACAATAAATTAGTTTAGCCATAGATGTATAGGAATAAAAAAAAAAAAGTACAAAAAAAATTAGTTTAGCAATAGATGTATAGGAATAGAAAAAAAACAAAATACCAAAAAAATTAGTTTAGTTATAGATAAAGACATTATAATTACTTATTAGATATAAAATAGTCATTTAAGATATATAGTCGTTAGTTTTAGTTTTCACTAAAAATATAGTGTATAAAAATATTTTACTTTTAATTCTTTAGATGCATATTAGATTTAGATACATAGTTACTTTCTAATTAAACACAAATATTACAATAAATTAGTTTAGCCATAGATGTATAGGAATAAAAAAAAAATACAAAAAAATTAGTTTAGCCATATATGTATAGGAATAGAAAAAAACAAAAATACCAAAAAAATTAGTTTAGTTATAGATAAAGTCATTATAATTAGTTATTAGATATAAAATAGTCATTTAACATATATAGTCGTTAGTTTTTTAGCTTAGAAACATTCTTTTTATATCTCATAGTATATGTATATAAACACACATTTTGTAGTAGATTGTAGATGTGTATCATCTAAATGCTTGCATTTAGTGATAAGAACCTGAAGCTCCAGCAGTATAGCTGCTGAGAGATTTCATTTTCTTTTTACACAGAGTGAGGTTTTTGTGAACAGCTAAGAGACGGGTGGGACGCCTGTTCACACACATCTCTATCTCGACCTGTGTTCTGTACATATAAGTACATACATACATATAGGTACATATTTAGACACATAGGGAAAGAATAGACATTTTGATTTTAAATCTGAATTCTTCTGCTATTTGTTGAACTTATAGTGGGAACAAAACAATTTTGCCACTTGCTGCCTAATGGTGACCTACAGCATACTTACTGTAAGTTGCATGAAATGTATATTGAATTTGTGGTTTACTTGCGGCAGTTGCGGCACATGTGGTTTCGACAGTTTCAATCGTGAAAATCGCAGTTAGCTCTGATTTTTAGTGGTTGCATTTAGTGAACCTGTCGAAGCTGTGCTTGCCGTATTTACTGCAAGCTAACTGCAAGTTCCATATAATTTACATGTTACTTGCTGAAAGTGAGCTGTAGGTAGGCCCTTTGGTGCCAAGTGCAGAAATTGTATTTTGTTATTCCACACCTTCTGCAAATAGCCGAAAAATATCTGATTTAAAAGGAGTCTAACTATTAATAATTAGGGATAGAGTAGAGTAGGTCCCACCAGCTGTAAGGCTACCTTCCCGTGGTTGGTGGGGAAACATGTACTGGCTAAACCATAGATTATGTATATTCAATTTATATATGAATGTTAATAATCTGTACAAAACATCGGTGCCAGTATCTGTACGAAAAGCCTTGCCTTAGAATCATGACATGTACTACACTGACATATACCATACAAACATTGGTAGTTGATAGATAGATATCATGTCTTATGTGCATTATTGTCAAATTTGAATGAATAATGTATATGCATGCTAGACTCCCGATTATTTAGAATCGGGCCGCCATCTTAGACATATAATGGACGACTTTGAGTTTCACATTTACTGATGAAAGTGAGGTAGCGACCAATGAGAATAGCGCCTCATTTACAGTGGTAAATGTGAAACTCAAAATATTCCATGTATTTGAAGTATGGCGCCATACAGCGCGGCGCTCTTCTGATCGGTTGCCGCCTTCAGCGCGCCGAACAATCGGAATAGCGGCGGCCGCTATGCCGCCATATTTGAAATATACTGAGTTAAATATACACAGATTCTAGAATCCCGATGCAATCGCATCGGGCTCACAGCTAGTATATATACAGTTAGGGCCAGAAATATTTGGACAGTGACACAATTTTCGCGAGTTGGGCTCTGCAGGCCACCACATTGGATTTGAAATGAAACCTCTACAACAAAATTCAAGTGCAGATTGTAACGTTTAATTTGAAGGGTTGAACAAAAATATCTGATAGAAAATGTAGGAATTGTACACATTTCTTTACAAACACTCCACATTTTAGGAGGTCAAAAGTAATTGGACAAATAAACATAACCCAAACAAAATATTTTTATTTTCAATATTTTGTTGCGAATCCTTTGGAGGCAATCACTGCCTTAAGTCTGGAACCCATGGACATCACCAAACGCTGGGTTTCCTCCTTCTTAATGCCTTGCCAGGCCTTTACAGCCGCAGCCTTCAGGTCTTGCTTGTTTGTGGGTCTTTCCGTCTTAAGTCTGGATTTGAGCAAGTGAAATGCATGCTCAATTGGGTTAAGATCTGGTGATTGACTTGGCTATTGCAGAATGTTCCACTTTTTTGCACTCATGAACTCCTGGGTAGCTTTGGCTATATGCTTGGGTTCATTGTCCATCTGTACTATGAAGCGCCGTCCAATCAACTTTGCAGCATTTGGCTGAATCTGGGCTGAAAGTATATCCCGGTACACTTCAGAATTCATCCGGCTACTCTTGTCTGCTGTTATGTCATCAATAAACACAAGTGACCCAGTGCCATTGAAAGCCATGCATGCCCATGCCATCACGTTGCCTCCACCATGTTTTACAGAGGATGTGGTGTGCCTTGGATCATGTGCCGTTCCCTTTCTTCCAAACTTTTTTCTTCCCATCATTCTGGTACAGGTTGATCTTTGTCTCATCTGTCCATAGAATACTTTTCCAGAACTGAGCTGGCTTCTTGAGGTGTTTTTCAGCAAATTTAACTCTGGCCTGTCTATTTTTGGAATTGATTAATGGTTTGCATCTAGATGTGAACCCTTTGTATTTACTGTCATGGAGTCTTCTCTCTACTGTTGACTTAGAGACAGATACACCTACTTCACTGAGAGTGTTCTGGACTTCAGTTGATGTTGTGAACGGGTTCTTCTTCACCAAATAAAGTATGCGGCGATCATCCACCACTGTTGTCATCCGTGGACGCCCAGGCCTTTTACAGTTCGCAAGCTCACCAGTCAATTCCTTTTTTCTCAGAATGTACCCAACTGTTGATTTTGCTACTCCAAGCATGTCTGCTATCTCTCTGATGGATTTTTTCTTTTTTTTCAGCCTCAGGATGTTCTGCTTCACCTCAATTGAGAGTTCCTTTGACCGCATGTTGTCTGGTCACAGCAACAGCTTCCAAATGCAAAACCACACACCTGGAATCCACCCCTGACCTTTTAACTACTTCATTGATTACAGGTTAACGAGGGAGACGCCTTCAGAGTTAATTGCAGCCCTTAGAGTCCATTGTCCAATTACTTTTGGTCCCTTGAAAAAGAGGAGGCTATGCATTACAGAGCTATGATTCCTAAACCCTTTCTCCGATTTGGATGTGGAAACTCTCATATTGCAGCTGGGAGTGTGCACTTTCAGCCCATATTATATATATAATTGTATTTCTGAACATGTTTTTGTAAACAGCTAAAATATCAAAACTTGTGTCACTGTCCAAATATTTCTGGCCCTAACTGTATATATATACAGTGCCTACAAGTAGTCTTCAACCCCCTGCAGATTTAGCTGGTTGACACATGCGGAATTAACTTGGCATTGTGACATTTGGACTGTAGATCAGCCTGGAAGTGGGAAATGCACTGCAGCCAAAAAGATTTTAAAATTTTTTTTTTTTTTTTTAAGCGTTAAAAGTTAATTCAGAGGGTCATTTATTATTCAACCCCTCAAACCACCAGCATTCTGTTTGGTCCCCCTAAAGTATTAAGAAGTAGTTCAGGCACAAAGAACAATGAGCTTCACATGTGTGGATTAATTATCTCTTTTGCCAGCCTTTTCTGACTATCTAAGACCCTCCCCAACCTTGTGAACAGCACTCATACATGGTCAACATGGGAAAGACAAAGGAGCATTCCAAGGCCATCAGAGACAAGATCGTGGAGGGTCACAAGGCTGGCAAGGGGTACAAAACCCTTTCCAAGGAGTTGGGCCTACCTGTCTCCACTGTTGGGAGCATCATCCGGAAGTGGAAGGCTTATGGAACTACTGTTAGCCTTCCACGGCCTGGACAGCCTTTGAAAGTTTGCTCCCGTGCCGAGGCCAGGCTTGTCCAAAGAGTCAAGGCTAACCCAAGGACAACAAGTAAGGAGCTCCGGGAAGATCTCATGGCAGTGGGGACATTGGTTTCAGTCAATACCATAAGTAACGTACTCCACCGCAATGGTCTCCGTTCCAGACGAGCCCATAAGGAACCTTTACTTTCAAAGCGTCATGTCAAGGCTCGTCTACAGTTTGGTCATGATCACTTGGAGGACTCTGAGACAGACTGGTTCAAGGTTCTATGGTCTGATGAGACCAAGATCGAGATCTTTGGTGCCAACCACACACGTGACGTTTGGAGACTGGATGGCACTGCATACGACCCCAAGAATACCATCCCTACAGTCAAGCATGGTGGTGGCAGCATCATGCTGTGGGGCTGTTTCTCAGCCAAGGGGCCTGGCCATCTGGTCCGCATCCATGGGAAGATGGATAGCACGGCCTACCTGGAGATTTTGACCAAGAAACTCCGCTCCTCCATCAAGGATCTTAAGATGGGTCGTAATTTCATCTTCCAACAAGACAACGACCCAAAGCACACAGCCAAGAAAACCAAGGCCTGGTTCAAGAGGGAAAAAATCAAGGTGATGGAGTGGCCTAGTCAGTCTCCTGACCTTAACCCAATTGAAAACTTGTGGAAGGAGCTCAAGATTAAAGTCCACATGAGACACCCAAAGAACCTAGATAACTTGGAGAAGATCTGCATGGAGGAGTGGGCCAAGATAACTCCAGAGACCTGTGCCGGCCTGATCAGGTCTTATAAAAGACGATTATTAGCTGTAATTGCAAACAAGGGTTATTCCACAAAATATTAAATCTAGGGTTGAATAATAATTAACCCACACTTTTATGTTTAAAATTTATTAAAATTCAACTGAGCAACATAACTTTTTGGTTTGTAAGATTTATGCTTCTGTTAATTAATCCTACTCTCGTTTGCAGTTTGAAGGCTCTAACTTATTTGCATCTTATCAAACCACCTAAATCTGCGGGGGATTGAAGACTACTTGTAGGCACTGTATGTATATATATATATATATATATATATATATATATATAGTACTTGTCCTCGTCTGCCCTTTCCATATGTAAAGCGCTATGGAATCTAATGGCGCTATATAAATAATAATAATAATGTGTGCCATTTTTTGCTGTTATTATTACAGAGTTTCCCTGAAAATAAGCCCCCCACCCCCGATAATAAGCCATGGGGGGGTAGGGGAGGGCCGGCTAATATAAGCCATCCCCCGAAAATAAGACATGGTAAACTGTCCATGGGGAAAATATAAGACAGGGTAACCTTTTATACTGTATGCATCACCGCTGCCTCGGTCCCCTCTGTCCCCACTGTCCTCCCGCTGGTGGCGCCGAGTGCATAGGGTTAACTTTATGTGTGCCACCTGCCCAGCCGTCACTGCTGCCCCGGTAGGAGCTCTGATTGGCCCAGCGGCTCCCCAGCATCTCGAGCGCTGATTGGCTCAGCAGCTCGAGTGCTGATTGGCCCAGAAGCTCCTGCAAGATGAAACAACCACACCTGAACCCTGCACCGCGGAGGAATCCATAAGGGAAAGCCACCATTACAAAGTAAGGAAATCATAAAATGTACCGTAATATTTCCTTAACTTGCGGTACACTTGCGGCGCAATCGTGGCAAGTCACCATGCAATGTATGGGGCACTTGCGGCAAGGTGCGGTTGCCTGGGGACTTGCCGCGATTACGCCGCAAGTGTGCCGCAAGGCTGTTGTGCGGCGAAAGTGCGGAAATTGCGGTTTATAACGGTACTGTGCTGGGGGCTGTTACCCTCTGGTGAGGCTGTGTGGGATACTGTATGGGGCTGTTACCCTAATATAAGCCATACCCCGAAAATAAGATATGCTGGGACTTCTGGGGGTAAATTTAATATAAGACACTGTCTTATATTCGGGGAAACACGGTAGTAAAGTAGATAAAATTTGAAGAGACACCCCCATCCCATGCTCACTGTTACTAGGACTTTACAAAACCCATTTCAGATTAGGGTCCATTTCTTGCCACTGTGAATTGTAAGGTTGAAGTGCATGCAATATATGTTCTAGTTATTTCCTTTTGGAACATTGTAATTTTCAGACTTCCAAAAATCTACAAGAGCTTGGATCTGCATTTATCAGACATTCAGTCTGTGGATGTGCTAAAAACTTCTGGGGATACTGTGGCACCCCAGAGTTCGGATGCCACTATGTCATCATCTCCCTTGGGGGGATAGTGTCATACCTGAGAGCAACAGAGGGTATTCACTCCAGGCAAAACCAAAGCACAACACCTTTCTGCCTCCAGGCCTGAAGGGGAAGATCTAAATCCCGGGTTCAGGGCAGCTCCCCTAAAAATTCTGGTCTGTGGCAAAGTTAGTTCAGTTCCTAGGAGGACTGAGAAAGACACCCTGTGGACTGGAGCAGTGCTAAGCTCGTCCCACGATAGCTAAGCCTAGCTTGAGGGACCCATAGGCAAGGGTGTGAGGAAGTGAAGGAGAGCCTGGGAAGCAGAGCGGTGTCCAGCTCACCCCAGAGGAGAAAGTGCCAAGACCCAGGCACCAGAGTCGGAGGCTGTGCAGGGCCTAACGTCCCGACAGCCAATACCGGAGGCTGGGGAACTCCAAGTTCCCCAGCCACACGAGTGCCCGCAGGCAAAGCAGTGGCAAGAGCCCAAAAGCAGCCGCCCGTGAAGCGGAGCTGGAGAAGGACTGCCTGTCATAGTGGCATACGCAGAAGAGAGAGGGGGCCACAGCTCAGCTTAAGCAGCCGCAGGGACCCACAAAGAGAAAGCGCAGCAGGGAGGCCTCAGAACTTGTCAGGTGAGGAGTTGCTCTCAGGTTACATGGACTCACAGCAACATCACCCGTCGTTGAACCGGTATTGCAAGTAAAAGACTTGAGGAACCAACGTACTGTAAGTCTGTCTGTTAACCCTCCATCCTGCACCCTACATCCTTCAATAACCACTGCTCTGGTGATCCACTCAACCTGTGGGGAGCCAAACCATCCCAGCTGCCCATCCATCGTCCCCAGAGGTTCTGCAGCAGCAGTGGCTACTCATAGCCACAAACCACAGGTAGCGTCACGAATAATCCTTCCAATGACTTCCCAAGAAGTGTCTAACACTGAACCCAGGGTCACGGAGACGGGTCTCGACCCAAGTGACTCCCCAGAAACACCGCAGCCATGTTTAGAGTATCCCACAGCCCTGGGGCACATCAATACCCCACGGCCCTGGGGCACATCAATACCCCTTTAAGTATACGCACATAGCAAGTTTTGGGTACTGCATTATACATTTCTACAACATGGGGCTTAAATGGAATATATTATTTTTCAATCTACTAATCATCTGAAGACATTCAGTGCCCAACCACAAGAATAAGTGAAAGACTTACGAGAGATTAGGTCAAAACATTTCTTTTCCTCGGTGTTGGTTTTCACTTGGCAGGTCAGTAAGTTCAGCTTTGCAGGAGGTAGGTTAAAAAAGAACAGTAAAGGTGAGAAAATAATGCAGATAAAAATGATTGTCTTCGCTTTCTTAAAATCGAGGTTCCAAACACAACAACTATAATGGTACCTTTACACGCTGCTACGGAAAGGTAGAAACCGCCAGGTATCGGACACAATTGTACCTGATACCTTGTAAACACCGCGCAGTGGCGGCGTGTAATTCAGGACGTTTCTACCTGTGTCTTTGGATACCTGTGTTTCAGCCGTGCTCTAAAACTAGCAGGCATAATCCCTATGGTGGCGGCGTGTAATCGGGGAACAGGCACGGTATTTGAGTTCCCTGGGGCGTGCCACAGCGTCATGTATACCACGCCCCATCAGCTATCATTGGTGGGGAATACTGTATACACATTGGCTGTCCCTGCACAGGGCGGCATATTTAACGAGCTGACCAGTCACAATATACATTTGCAATAGCGTCATGTATTAGGCAGCCTCCCTGTGCTGCCAGGCCAATCATGATGTTATTGCATTGTCCAATCACTGTACGAGCGTCACGTAATACACTACTCTCTAGTTTAAAGGCTATTTGCATATTTTGGGGTAGGTGTAGATAAGACAGAGAAATATACTGCATATTCTTGGAGTTTAAGAAAAACAAGCTCGGGTATGTGCACATCACGTTTTTACCCCATATATGCAGCATTTTACCCTCCTAGCACAGTGAATGAGATTTGTCAACTCTTATGCACGTTTCTTATTTTTTTGTTGCAGATCTGCAGTTTGTCAATTCTTCCAGTGTTTTTGCGTTGTTTTTTTTCCACCAATTCTAATGACTGGAAAAAACACAAATATTTGCATAGAAAACGCACATTTTCTGCCCGAGATACTTTTGATGCAGAAATTGCCTGCAGATAATTGCCATGAATATATTCTTTGTTTTATGTGGTGTAAATGCTGGGGTTCTCCTGAATCTGGTGATCTAGTTCTTTTGTTGCTGTTCCTTTTCCTGATATGGATCCTTCATCTTTGTATAGAAAATCTAGTGTTGTTAGCCAAGTGGGGGCTGGTCCTGAAAAAGACACCCATAAACAAGAGTTGAGGATCACGCCAACTATCCTAAAGAGACTAGCAGTATTCATGGAAGTGGGAGCCATATCTCAGGAATGGAGAGAGGTAGGAGCAAAGACAAAAAAATCTCAGATTCAGGAGAACAGCGCACTAGGTAGAAATGTCCTTTATGGAAAGCGTCAGATCCTCTTTACCATAGGCACCACAGGTCAGTTTCATGAACCATTCTGAATCATGGAGATGAACGGTATTAACATTGCATCCACATACTGGTACAATATTGCACTGTGGATATTCACTGTGCAGATCTCATGGTTAAATCTGCAGTATTTCGGTCCTGTGTGGACGTTCCCTGAGACACAGAAGACAGAATGAGGATCTGACAAGCTCATGCAGGTCAGTACTATACGTTCAGTCCCAACAGGACCTGTTGCTTCCCCTGAGCCTCACATTTCCTCTGCACTTTCAGTGTGAAGTCGCTGTGCTCCTTGGGGCTTTACTTCACAGCTGTTCGCTTGCGTTTGAAAACCTCAGGGTAATATAATCCAGAATCAGCTTCCGATTTATGTGGTTAACCCTCGCTTAATCGCTTCCTGAAACTAATCCTCGACTCATGTCAGCAGACGGCATAACTGATCGCAGATACGCAGCAATCGCGAGAGCTCTGGGGTCTTCAAGAAGGCACCTGCTGCAGCCCCGCTGGTAATGTTACTCATGCACTTCCATCGTAAGAAGCCTTTGCGAAACGCGTAAGGAGGCGGTGGCCACGGACAGGTAATACCTCTTGACCCATGAACTGACATTTGGTTTATATATTTTGCATGCATGCCTGTTATGCACCCAGGTTCTGGGGCATTATATTGGTTATATGTCTAGTGCAGGCAGCATTGTATTTAACTGGCATACTTGTATGTATTCTGTATAATCTCATGTGGTCACCTGTCTCGTGTGCCGCCTTGGCATCACTTTTATTGCGGCACTTATGCTGTCAATTTTAATAAAGAGCACTTTGATTATGATTTAGGCCTGACTCCAGGGTTGTGTTTTTATATGAAGTATATGTGATTGGAGGGTCTTTTATTTTTACAATTCAATTAAAGGTTATTCTATAGCGAGCGCAGGGGCACAGATAAGGCAGGTAGTTATGGATCAAGAATCCTCTTTATTCACCACAACATGTTTCCACGAAGGCTTATCGTCTTCCTCAGGTGGAACTATTTTATTTTTACAAGGGATTTTTGAAACCACTGTGGCCTATGAGTGGTGGTCCAACATGCACGGTTCTTACAAGCTCTATAAAGCTTGGCCATGTCACTGGAGAGCAGGATCCAGGCAGCTTTCATGCTACAACGCTCCTCTGACACAGCAGAAGAAAAGCTGCCTCATACAATGGGGGGCACAATGCTGCCGATGCAAACTGTCAATCAAACAGGAGTCCTTGGAAGGCAGGGAACGTGCCTTCCGCATTAGATAATGAGAACAAGCCATTAATTTGCCTCTACATCAGGCACATCCACCTTGTGTGACGCAAGATGTTTAACATGAAAATAATGTAAATATCCAACAAATGCCCCTACAGACACTGTCTGCTAAATATCTGTTAGCTATAGGCAGTCACATTGCAAAACAGACATTTAAAGTGGATTGTCCAGGTATAGTGATATGATGACTTATCTACCAGCTAGGTCATCAATTCGACAACTGATGAAGGGGAAGATAGTCCCCAAAACGTGTTGTATGCTGTTTTATATATCATATCAGATGCTCTTTGCTTTTTCTGTAATAAGGGTTTGTTTAATTACCGCTAATTTTGCTTGTTTCAGTATCAATTCGACACCCGACGCTCCCCCTGGTCAACTGTTTATGGTGTCTTTTGCATAGAAGCCATGTTCCTGTAGCCTGGAAAGGTCATTACACTGCACTCACCATCTCTGTTGATAGTGTTTACATCCAGATGTTGCAAAAAAAAAGAAAAAAAAAGACTGTCCAATCCCCACTGATGTGCTACTGATGACCTATCCTGTACATTAATCATTAAAAACCTCTATTGGGGGGTGGAGGGTGGGGTGGGGGGGGGTTTGTTTCAGTGGTTGGGGTTTTATAAATGTATAAAATACTGGATTGTTATTATAAGATAAAAGATGTAAGTAAATGGATGGTTTGATAAAAAAATATCTGACACAATCATTAAAAACCTAGGCCCGGACAACCCCTTTAACAAATACATTACATGGTTAAGACTATGTGTCATCCGCTACCGAGTGAATAAAAGACAAAAAATGGAATTACCGTATATACTCGTGTATAAGCCGGCCCGTGTATAAGCCGACCCACCTACTTTTGCCCCCAAAATCTGGGAAAACCTATTGACTCGTGTATAAGCCGAGGGTGGACCCCAGCACAGGTATACAGCCCCCAGCAGTGTGGTATACAGCAGCCTCCCCCGTGGTATATACAGGCCTCCCCAGTGGTATATACAGCATCCTCCCCAGTGGTATATACAGCAGCAGCCCCAGTGGTAGTATACAGCAGCCCCAGTGGTAGTATACAACAGCCCCAGTGGTAGTATACAGCAGCCTCAGAGGTAAAAACAGCCCCAGTGGTAGTATACAGCAGCCCCAGTGGTAGTATACAGCAGCCCCAGTGGTAGTATACAGCAGCCCCAGTGGTAGTATACAGCAGCCCCAGAGGTATAAACAGCCCCAGTGGTAGTATACAGCAGCCCCAGAGGTATATACAGCAGCCCCAGTGGTAGTATACAGCAGCCCCTGTGGTAGTATACAGCAGCCCCAGAGGTATATACAGCCCCAGTGGTAGTATACAGCAGCCCCAGAGGTGTATACAGCCCCAGTGGTAGTATACAGCAGCCCCAGAGGTATATACAGCAGCCCCAGTGGTAGTATACAGCAGCCCCAGTGGTAGTATACAGCAGCCCCAGAGGTATATACAGCCCCAGTGGTAGTATACAGCAGCCCCAGAGGTATATAAAGCCCCAGTGGTAGTATACAGCCGCCCGCCCGCCACCCCCATCAGTATACAGGTCCCCCCATCAGGATCCAGGGCCCCCCCTCCTTGCTCCGCAAAATCTGCAAAGTAGAATCATTATACTTATCACTGTCCTGTCGCCGCCGTCCCCGCCGCTGCCATCGCGCTCCCCGTCTTCATCTAGCGTCTTCCGGTTTCCTGTGGTCGGCGCAGGCAATGACGTCATTGCCTGCGCCAACCACAGGAAGCCGGAAGAAGACGGATGAAGCTGGGGATCGCGATGGCAGCGGCGGGGACAGCGGCAACAGGACAGTGATAAGTATAATGATTTTACTTTGCAGGTTTTGCGGAGCAAGGAGGGGGGCCCTGGATCCTGATAGGGGGGCCTGTATACTGATGGGGGTGGCAGGCGGGCGGGCGGCTGTATCTGACTACCACTGGGTATATACTCGCGTTTAAGCCGAGGGAGGACTTTTCAGCCCAATTTTTGGGCTGAAAAACTCGGCTTATACGCGAGTATATACGGTATATTACCGTATATTGAATTGTTTTCATGACAAATTGTATACCTTGATGCAATTCATGAAAAGCTACCTTTGCTCACAACGGTATAACAGTGGGAGTCTTTACAGAAAACTGACCTTTGTTACCCATAGCAACCAATCACAGTGTAGCTTTCATTTCTCCAAAGCAATTTAAAAGATGAAAGCTGAGCTCTGATTGGTTGCTATGGGCAACTAATGAGGCCTACTATTTTCTATGCATGGGGACAAGCATACTGTATTTTAATCAATGCATTTCAACATAATGTGTGTGTATATATATATATATATATATATATATATATATACTAGCTGTGAGCCCGATGCAAATGCATCGGGATTCTAGAACGTGGCAATATTATTTGCATTAATAGCATTATTATTACCATTAATAGCATAATTATTAGCATTACCAGCATTATTATTAGCATTAATAGCATTATTAATAGCAATAATAGTACTAATAATAGTATTGTTATTAGTATGAATAGCATTATTACCATAAATAGCATTAATAATAGCGTTAATAGCATTATTATGAGGAGTAATAGCATTATTAACATTAATAAATTAATAGCATTAATAGAATTCAAAATAGCATTAAAAGCATTATTAATAGGATTAATAGCATGATTATTAGCCTTAATAGCATTAATAGTATTATTATTAGCATTAATAGCATTATTATTAGCATTAATAGCATAATTATTAGCATTATTAGCATTATTATTAGCATTAATAGCATTATTATTAGCATTAATAACATAATTATTAGCAGTAATAGCATTATTATTAGCAGTAATATTATAATTATTAGCATTCTTAGTATGATTATTAGCATTAATAGCATTATTATTACCAATAATAGCATAATTATTAGCATTATTATCATTATTATTAGCATTATTAGCATTATTATTAGCATTAATATTATTATTATTAGCATTAATAGCATAATTATTAGCATTATTAGCATTATTATTAGCATTAATAGCATGATTATTAGCATTAATTGCATAATTATTAGCATTATTAGCATTATTATTAGCATTAATAGCATTATTATTAGCATTAATAGCATAATTATTAGCATTATTAGCATTATTATTAGCATTATTATTAGCATTATTAGCATTATTATTAGCATTAATAGCATAATTATTAGCATTATTAGCATTATTATTAGCATTAATAGCATAATTATTAGCATTAATAGCATAATTATTATTATTATTAGCATTATTAGCATTATTATGAGCATTAATATTATTATTATTAGCATTAATAGCATAATTATTAGCATTATTAGTATTATTATTAGCATTATTATTAGCATTATTATCATTATTATTAGTATTAATAGCATAATTCTTAGCATTATTAGCATTATTATTAGCATTAATAGCATAATTATTAGCATTATTAGCATTATTATTAGCATTAATAGCATAATTATTAGCATTAATAGCATAATTATTAGCATTATTAGCATTATTATTAGCATTATTAGCATTATTATTAGCATTAATATTATTATTATTAGCATTAATAACATAATTATTATCATTATTAGCATAATTATTAGCATTATTAGCATTATTATTAGCATTAATAGCATAATTATTAGCATTATTAGGATTATTATTTGCATTATTAGCATTATTATTAGCATTAATAGCATTATTATTAGCATTAATAGCATAATTATTAGCATTATTAGCATTATTATTAGCATTAATATTATTATTATTAGCATTAATAAGATAATTATTATCATTATTAGCATTATTATTAGCATGAATAGCATAATTATTAGCATTATTAGCATTATTATTAGCATTAATAGCATAATTATGAGCATTATTAGGATTATTATTTGTATTATTAGCATAATTCTTAGTATTAATAGCATAATTATTAGCATTAATAGCATAATTATTAGCATTATTAGCATTATTATTATTATTATTAGCATTAATATTATTATTATTAGCATTAATATTATTATTATTAGCATTAATAGGATAAATATTAGCATTATTAGTATTATTATTAGCATTATTATTAGCATTATTAGTATTATTATTAGCATTAATAGCATAATTATTAGCATTAATATTATTATTATTAGCAGTAATATAATTATTATTAGCTTTTTTTTTTAATTATTATTTTTTTTAATTTTTTAGAATTTTTGTTTTATTTTCAAATAATTTTTTTTTTTTTTTTTATTATTTTTTTATTATTTTTTAATTATTTTTAAATTATTTTATTTATAATTTAATGTATTATTTATTTTAAGTGAGACATAGTTTAGGATATATTAAATTTTTTTATTATTATTTTTATTTAATTTTTTTTTTTTTTTTATTATTATTTTTTATATTTTTTAATTGTTTTTAAATTATTTTATTTATTATTTATTTTATTATTTATTTTAAGTGACACAGAGTTCAGTATATATTAAATTTTTTTATTATTATTTTTATATAATTTTTTATTATTATTTTTTATTATTTTAATTATTTTTAAATAATTTTATTTATTATTTAATTTATTATTTATTTTAAGTGACACACAGTGTAGCATATATTAAATTTTTTTATTATTATTGTAATTTAATTTTTTATAATTTTTTTATTATTATTTTTTATTATTTTTTAATTATTTTTAAATTCTTTTATTTATTATTTAATTTATTATTTATTTTAAGTGACAGACAGTTCAGCATATATTAAATTTTTTTATTATTATTTTTATTTAATTTTTTATTATTTTTTTTTATTATTATTTTTAATTATTTTTTAATTATTTTTAAATTATTTTATTTATTATTTAATTTATTATTTAATTTATTATTTCTTTTAAGTGACAGGGCGATTTCTGATTGGTCGGCGTTAGCAGAAGCGACCAATCAGAATCGCGGCGCCATTTTTAAAAATGCCATAGACATGCATTAGCGGTGTGTCCGCGATTTTATGGCCGGCCACCTGGTTCTATGTGTCGGGTTTAAAATCGCGGACACACCGCTAATGTATGTCTATGGGCAGTCAGGTCGATTTCTGATTGGTCGGCGTGAGCACACAGCGACCAATCAGAATCGCGGCGCCATTTTCAAAAATCCCATAGACATGCATTAGCGGTGTGTCCGCGATTTTCGGGCCGACAAATAGAACCAGGCGGGCGGCTCTAAAATCGCCGAGACACCGGTAATGTATGTGAATGGGGAAAAAAAGGCGGACCTGAATGAGAACTGTTGAGGGGCTCTTCTGATTGGCTGACGGCAGTATACACTAACCAATCAGAAGAGGCCCTCACATCCCATTGAGTTACAATGGCGGATTTTTCGTGCATTGTATCTCAATGAGAAGGAAGAGGACGTCGGAGGCGGAAGATGGCGTCCAGAAGACAGAAGATGGCGGACAGAAGACAGAAGACCCTCGGGGCCGGAAGAAGAGGACGGCTGGCCGGACGGAGGATCGGACGGACGATCAGATGAGTAAGAAGGCATGTAAGTGATACGACGGGGGCGTTAGGTTAGGGGACGGCGGGGGCTTAGAGTGTAGGGCCGTAGGTATTAGCGACAGGACAGGGGACAGCGGCGGGAGCTTAGGGGGTAGGCGGCGGGGCTTAGGGGCTATCGGCGGGGGCTGACCGGGGGTGGGTGTGCGGACCTGGGGGTGGGTGTGCGGACCTGGTGGGGCGGGTGTGCGGACCTGTTGGGGCGGGTGTGCGGACCTGTTGGGGCGGGTGTGCGGACCTGTTGGGGCGGGTGTGCGGACCTGTTGGGGCGGGTGTGCGGACCTGGTGGGGCGGGTGTGGTGACCTGGTGGGGCGGGTGTGGTGACCTGGTGGGGCGGGTGTGGTGACCTGGTGGGGCGGGTGTGGTGACCTGGTGGGGCGGGTGTGGTGACCTGGTGGGGCGGGTGTGGTGACCTGGTGGGGCGGGTGTGCGGACCTGGGGGGCCTGGATTAGACTGTATCGGGGAGCGGAGGCGGCTATGTCGCCTCCGCTCCATGTTCCCCGGGTGTGCGGACCTGGTGGGGCGGGTGTGCGGACCTGGTGGGGCGTGGTGTGCGGACCTGGTGGGGCGGGTGTGCGGACCTGGTGGGGCGGGTGTGCGGACCTGGTGGGGCGGGTGTGCGGACCTGGGGGGCCTGGATTAGACTGTATCGGGGAGCGGAGGCGGCTATGCCGCCTCCGCTCCATGGTCCCCGGGGAGCGAGTTGTGTGGCGGACCTGTTGGGGCGGGTGTGCGGACCTGTTGGGGCGGGTGTGCG
This sequence comes from Allobates femoralis, assembly GCA_033576535.1. Classification (NCBI taxonomy): domain Eukaryota; kingdom Metazoa; phylum Chordata; class Amphibia; order Anura; family Aromobatidae; genus Allobates; species Allobates femoralis. The sequence goes on along the minus strand of JARQOC010000001.1, from coordinate 56,756,168 downwards.
GACCTGGTGGGACGGGTGTGCGGACCTGGTGGGGCGGGTGTGCGGACCTGGTGGGGCGGGTGTGCGGACCTGGTGGGGCGGGTGTGCGGACCTGGTGGGGCGGGTGTGCGGACCTGGTGGGGCGGTGTGTGCGGACCTGGTGGGGCCTGGATTAGACTGTATCGGGGAGCGGAGGCGGCTATGCCGCCTCCGCTCCATGTTCTCCGGGTGTGCGGACCTGGTGGGGCGGGTGTGCGGACCTGGTGGGGCGGGTGTGCGGACCTGGTGGGGCGGGTGTGCGGACCTGGTGGGGCGGGTGTGCGGACCTGGGGGGCCTGGATTAGACTGTATCGGGGAGCGGAGGCGGCTATGCCGCCTCCGCTCCATGGTCCCCGGGGAGCGAGTTGTGTGCGGACCTGTTGGGGCGGGTGTGCGGACCTGGTGGGGCGGGTGTGCGGACCTGGTGGGGCGGGTGTGCGGACCTGGTGGGCGGGTGTGCGGACCTGGTGGGGCGGGTTGTGCGGACCTGGTGGGGCGGGTGTGCGGACCTGGTGGGGCGGGTGTGCGGACCTGGTGGGGCCTGGATTAGACTGTATCGGGGAGCGGAGGCGGCTATGCCGCCTCCGCTCCATGTTCTCCGGGTGTGCGGGACCTGGTGGGGCGGGTGTGCGGACCTGGTGGGGCGGGTGTGCGGACCTGGTGGGGCGGGTGTGCGGACCTGGTGGGGCGGGTGTGCGGACCTGGTGGGGCGGGTGTGCGGACCTGGTGGGGCCTGGATTAGACTGTATCGGGGAGCGGAGGCGGCTATGCCGCCTCCGCTCCATGTTCTCCGGGTGTTGCGGACCTGGTGGGGCGGGTGTGCGGACCTGGTGGGGCGGGTGTGCGGACCTGGTGGGGCGGGTGTGCGGACCTGGTGGGGCGGGTGTGCGGACCTGGTGGGGCGGGTGTGCGGACCTGGGGGGCCTGGATTAGACTGTATCGGGGAGCGGAGGCGGCTATGCCGCCTCCGCTCCATGGTCCCCGGGGGAGCGAGCTGCGGCTCAGGCAGCGACTCGCAATGGCCTGGCGGCCATTGCTCGCGCTACCTGAGCGGTAACTCGGTAAGTTTGTGGCCGGGCCTGTGGATCGATTTTGGGCCAGCGACTCGCAATGGCCGCTTCGCGGCCATTGCTCGCGCTGGGCCAGCGACTCGCAATGGCCTAACGGCCATTGCTCGCGCAGCATTGGGCGCTTCGCGCCCAATGTTAAATTCGTATCCACATGACCACGCTGGAAAGTGCGCGTGAAGGGGCGCTTTTCCGATTCGCGATTATATAATAGATATACACAGTATACACACATACACGCACACTATATATTCTTTTTTTCACACCCACACATTACATTTGTATAAATATGTGTGTGTATATGTATGTATATATACACACATGTATATAATATATATATATATATATATACATATATATGTATATACACGCACACACACACATGTACACATATACACTAGATGGTGGCCCGATTCTAACACATCAGGTATTCTAGAATATAGAAATAGGGATTGCATGGGGAAGGCGGTGAGGGCTGAATAGGGAGGGACTTTGAGGACGGAGTGACGGGGGAGGATGGTGTTGGCAGGGGGGGAGGATGGAGGGGCACAGGTGTGGGAGGATGAAGTGGCGGGGGGAGGAGGGAGGACGGAGCAGCAGGGGGGACGAGGATGCAGGACGGAGGAGGTAGCAGTGGGATGGGGGAGGATGGAGTGGCACAGGCAGGGGGAGGTTGGAGCACAGAGAGGTGGGGGGAGGAGGACGGAGGATGAAGCGGTGGAGGGAGGAGGACGGAGCAGCACAGGCAGGGGGAGGACGGAGCACAGAGAGGTGGGGGGAGACAACGAAGGATGAAGCAGTGGCGGGTGGAGGACGGAGCAGCACAGGCAGATGGGAGGATGGAGTGGCATCACATGATTTTTCTAACAGTGCCAATACTTTTGTCCACCCCCTTTTTTATGTTTGGTGTGGAATTATATCCAATTTGGCTTTAGGACAATTCTCTTTGTGTTTTTTTCATTGAAGACAAATTAAATGAAGATAATAATACCAAAGAATTTGTGATTGCAATCATTTTCCAGGAAGAAACTGAGTATTATCTGACAGAATTGCAGGGGTGTCAATACTTTTGGCCAACACTGTAGATGCTATGGACATGAATTTGCCACCAGATGTCAGTAATATCCCATCCTGTGAACACAGGCAAACAAATAAAACTACAGATGTCCATAAATGAGAAATATAGTGATGTGTAATAATGAGAAATTACACAGGTAAAAATTGTTTAACACATGAAGAAAAAGGTGCAAAAAGCCATTGAAAGTCATGACACCCGCTGAAGTCTATCAGTAATCCTGCCAATAGTGAAAAATAATATCAGCTGGTTCAACTAATGACTTAGGCTGGGTTCACATTTGCGGACCCTCCGCAGCGTTCTGCGGGGGGATCCGCAATGTGAACTGCAGCGGCCGCCAGCTCCTATATTTATAATGGGAGCGCACGGTGCTGCGCTTGACAGCGCAAGACCGTGCGCAGCCATTCACTCCCATATGTGATCTGTGCGCAGGCGGATGCTGCACACAGATCACACACTCTCGTCCGCACCAGGAATGCAACATGTCGCGTCCCTGGTGCGGACGAGACTGTGTGATTGTGTGCTCAGCATCCGCCTGGGCAAAGATCACATATGGGAGTGAATGGGTGCGCACGGTCATGCGCAGTCAAGCGCAGCACCGTGCGGTCCCATTATAAAGATAGGAGCTGGCGGAGGGGAACGCCAATATGAACCCAGCCTCAGAAAAAGGTGTCACACAAGAAACATCTTATGATGAGTAAAACCAGTGAGCTGTCTCAAGACCTTCACAACCTTACTGTTACAAAACATACTGATAGCATTGGTTACAGAAAAATTTCTAAACTATTGAAGTTTCCAGTGAGCTCTGTTGGGGCCATAATCCAGAAGTGGAAAGAACATAATTTCACTACAAAATAAACACTTTCAGGTTGCTACTACGCAAGATTTCAGACAGAGGGGTTAAAAGAATTGTTAGAAAAGTTGTCCAAGAACCAAGAATTACCTGTGGAGAGCTACAGAAAGAGCTGGAATCAGCAGGTATAATTGTCTTAAAGAAAACAATAAGTAATGCACTCCCCCCCTCCATGGCCTGTATGCATGCTCACCACACAAGACTCTATTGCGGATCAAAAAGCAGGTTCAAGAGCGTTTAAAGTTTGACTGACAACATTTAGGGAAGCCTTTAAAATACTGGGAGAATATAGTCTGGTCAGAGGAGACCAAAATTTAACTGTTTGGGTGCCATAATACACACCATGTTTGGAGGCCAAAATCAAAATACACTGCATATCACTGCAAAAATACCATAAGTTTGGATGTGAGAACATCATGGTGCGGTTCTGTTTTTCAGAATTCGTCACTGACAAACTTCATATAATTGAAGCATGAATGGACAAATGTATTGAGACATTCTTGATAAAAAGCTGCTGCCATCTACCAGGATGATGAAGAAAAACGAGGGTGGGACATTTCAAGAAGACAATGATCCCAAACACACAGCCAGGGAAATTCTCAATTGGTTTCAGAGAAAGAAAATAAAGCTGCTAGAATGGCCGAGCCGATCACCTGACCTGAATCCAATAGAACATTTACGGAAGGAAACTAAAGTTCAAATTCATAGAAAGATTCATGGGACATTCAGATGTGAAGAGTGTTTGTGTGGAAGAATGGGTCAAAATGACACCTGAGCAATGTATGTCACTAGTTTCTCCAAATAGAAGGCATCTTGATGCTACCTCACCAAACAAACGCTTTTGTATGAAGTATTAAAAACTTTCAGTAAGTGTGTTCAATACTTCTATGGTTTCATTTCTTTGGGTGGATTGGATGGACTGTTATGACATATGGTGAGAAATTTGTGTCAATAGCTCCTTTAGAAATATATTTATTAAGAAAATTGGTGACATATTCAATACTTATTTCATCCACTGTATATGGTGGAGCTGTTCTCACCTGCTTCCTTTCTAGGATTCTATTTTGAGATCTATGAAGCGGTTATAAGAGTTACAGTCATGTGCTCACCACCATTGGCCTTACTGTGAGAGATTACCGTATATACTCGTGTATAAGCCGACCCCCCTACTTTTCCCCCCAAAAAAACTGGGAAAACTTATTGACTCGCTTATAAGCTGAGGGGTGGACCCCAGCACAGGTATACAACCCCCAGCAGTGAGGTATAAAAGCCCCCAGCAGTGTGGTATACAGGCCCTCCCAGTGGCATACAGGCCCCAGTAGTATGGTATACAGCCACCAGGACAGGTATACAGCCCCCAGCAGTAAGGTATACAGGTCCCCCCAGTGGTATACAGCCCCCAGCAGTATTGTATACAGCCCCAGCAGTGAGGTATACGGGCCCCCCCCAGTGGTATACAGGCCCCAGCAGTATGGTATACAGCAGGCCCCCCAGTGGTATTACAGCAGCCCCCAGTAGTTACAGCAGGCCCCCAGTAGTATACAGCAGGCCCCCAGTAGTATACAACAGACCCCCAGTAGTATACAGCAGGCCCCAGTAGTATACAGCAGCCCCCAGTAGTATACAGCAGGCCCCCAGTAGTATACAGCAGGCCCCCAGTAGTATACAGCAGGCGAGTGCCGGCAGGAGGGGGCTGTATCAGATAGTGCACTGCTCCCCCAGCCGCGGGGATGCAGTCCCACAAATGTGATGCAGCCCTCCTCCTGCTGGCACTCGCCACCCACACTGTGCAGAGCCCCCCACACTGTGCAGAGCCCCCCGCTGCTTTAAAACTTACATCAAGCGTCTTCATCCCGCGGGCCCTCGCGTCCATCCTCGCGCGCTGTGTTCCCGGTCTCATGTGACCCGGCGGTCGCAGGGGGATGACGTCATCGCGCCGGGTCACGTGAGACCCGAACACAGCGAGCGATGCAAGGACTGGAGGACCCGCGGTGATGAAGACATTGAGGGTAAGATAATGCTGCAGGGGGGGGCCCCTGCACAGTATGGGGGGCGAGTGCCAGCAGGTGGGGGGCTGCCTGTATACTACCACTGGGGGCTGTATGCCACGGCTCCCCCTGCCGGTGTGATGGGCGGGGGGAGACATGCATATCTAATGAGCGAGACTACGGTCGGGCCGCCCCAGTCAGCAGCCTCCCCCCACCTACTCCAGCCTCCCCAGCACCCGGACACAGCCCCCACACACCACATACCCGTGTATAAGCGACGGGAGGGACTTTTTCAGCCCAATTTTTGGGCTGAAAAACTCGGCTTTTACACGAGTATATACAGTACATTTCTGATGTCAACGGAGGAAATGTACAGTCATATTAAAAAGTTTGGCACTTCTTAATCTTACTCTTTTTTTTTGTTTAAAATTGTTTTTTTTTTTGCAATACAGCTGTTTCAGTGTGATATTATGTTATAACTGATGGACACAGTAATATTTCAGGTATGAAATGAGGATTATTGTCAATAACCGAAAATGTGAAATATGCATTACTTTAAAAATTGACAGGTGACAAAGTATGGGCACTTCAACAGAAAAGTGACATTAATATATAGTAGATCCACCTTTGCAAAAATAACAGCCTCTAGTCGCTTCCTGTAGCTGTTAATGAGTTCCTGGATCCTGGTATGAAGGTATTTTTTGACATTCACTCTTTACAAAAACAATTCCAGTTCAGCTAAGTTTGATGGTCGCCCAGCATGGACAGCCCGCTTCAAAAACATCCCACAGATGTTCAATGATATTCAGGTCTGGGGACTGGGATGGCATTCCAGAACATTGTAATTGTTCCTTGCATGAATGCCTGAGTAGATTTGGAGCGGTGTTTTGGATCATTGTCTTGCTTGAAAGATCCATCCCGGCGTAACTTGAACTTTGACACGATTCTTGAACATTATTCTCAAGAATCTGCTAATACTGAGTGGAATCCATGTGACCCTCAACTTTAATAACAAGATTCCCGGTGCAGTCATTGGCCACACAGCCCCAAAAGCATGATGGCACCCCCCCCAAATTGACAGTGGGTAAGCAAGTGTTTTTTTGGAATGCTGTTTTTTTGTGGCGCCATGCATAACGCCTTGTTGTTATGACCAAACAACTCAATCTTTGTTTCATCAGTCCACAGGACCTTCTTCCAAAATGAAAACTGGCTTGTCCAAATGTGCTTTTGCATACCTCAGGCGACTCTGTTTGTGGCGTGCATGCAGAAACGGCTTCTTTCGCACCACTCTCCCATACAGCTTCTCCTTGTGCAGTGTGCGCTGTATTGTTGACCGATGCACAGTGACAACCATCTGCAGCAAGATGATGCTGCAGGTCTTTGGAGGTGGTCTGTGGATTGTTCTTGACTGTTTCTCACCATTCTTCTTCTCTTCTGCCTTTCTGATATTTTTGTTGGTCTGCCACTTCTGGCCTTTACAAGAACTGTCCCTCTGGTCTTCCATTTCCTTACTATGTTCTCACAGTGGAAACTGACAGGTTAAATCTCTGAGACAACTTTTTGTATCCTTCCCTCAACAACTATGTTGAACAATCTTTTTTTTTCAGATCATTTGAGAGCTGTTTTGAGGAGCCCATGATGCCACTCCTCAGAGGAGATGCAACTAGGAGAACAACTTGCAAGTGGACACCTGAAATATCTTTTCTCATGATGGATACACCGGGCTATGAAGTACAAAGCTCATGAGGTTACCAAACCAATTTCAGTGCTTCAGTAAGTCAGTAAAAAGTAGTTAGGAGAGAATTCAAATCATGAAAATCAGAAGGGTGCCACATACTTTGGGCACCTGTCAAATTTTGAAATAATGCATATTTCACATTTTTGGTTACTACAATAAACTGATTTTCAATCCTGAAATATTAATGTGTCCATCATATATCACACTGAAATAGCTGTTGCACAAAAAACATTTTAAACTAAAAAAAAAAAAAGAGTAAGATTAAGAGGGTGCCCAAAACTTTTTCATATGACTGTGTGGGCCCCTGCGTCCAGGAGGTCACAAAGGGAAACTGCAGCCAGGCAGGTAGGACACTTGTTGCACAACAACACCCTCAAGCCCCACACAACCCACGTGTAGGAGAAGGTAGCATCCAGCCTGAGATTAGATACTCTATGAGATGGAGGGTGGTGGATTTGGAGGAGTGGGTTGGGCACACACGTAGTCATGGTGACTTGACAGTATATAGGAAAGGGGAGGAGGAAGGAAGTTAGTAGGCCACAGTGAGCTCAACAGCAAAGACCCAGAGCCCAAGGTGCCGAGCTGTAAAGACCAAGAGTAGGCCGGGTAGGCTGAGAGGAAAAAAGACTGGAAATCACACGTCCTGTGAGTGTAAGGTCTAGGAGCGAAGAATCTGTCCCGAGCCAGTGTGAGCCGGAGGAGAGAGAAAGCCCGTCGAGCTGATACCACCAGGAGTGTGAGAGGACGAGAGGGACGGTGATACCGGGCCCTAGGAACGCAGCTGAAGCTACTGACTGCAGGCGGAGTAGCCCTCCTATGATACTGAGAGGAACAGAGAGAAAGGAGCCTGGTTAGAGCCTCAGACTTGAGGACTGCTGGAGGCTGGGCTGAAGTAGAGTGTCGGCTCTAGAGGGGACGTAGTTTACCCGGCATCCCCAAAACAACACGACGGGGGGGCTCTATAGTTCCAGATTGAGATCCCTACCCCAAAGGACAGGCAGCTCAGTGACAAACTAAGGACCCACAGGGGCACGAGGCACCGCCATACTGTCCGGCGTTTCACACACACCCGTGGAGACGGAGACCGTAATACCCGGAAAGGACACTAAAGACTGTGTGAGGGGTCACAGAGAGAGGGCTCGGTGCAGAGCAAGGGAACCCGGAGAGGGAGAATGTGCCCGTGTATTAAAAAACTGTACTTGAATTTGTAAGAGCTGTAACATGAGCTGTAAAGTGACTTGAAGAACTGTAGAGTAAACACGGAAAACCCTGAGATTGCCTCCTTGTGTCTCTGCATGAATGCTATTCCCTCACATAGGATTACAACGACCCTGCAACTGAAGAGCCACAGCACAGCTGTCAGCACAAGCCCTGAGGAGAGATCCCTGCGTTTGCACAGTAAGTGTAATGAACATTCCACAATAGACTTAACCCTTACTGCCCCGGGGAACACAGTTCTACCCACTGGAACTATACCACCTAAGCTGCTATTCATCGTCCCCAGAGGTTCTGCAGCAGCGGCGGCCCCATCACTGGCCGCATATAGTGGGTGGCGTCACGACTGACAACCGTTGTAAATATCCCCTTTTATTGCCGAGCCTGGACACGGAACCGGACACCCGTGACCATAGCGACCGACCCCCCTCCCCAGTAGCAGACGGTCGGTACCGAGTACCCCCGTCTCCAATGGCTCGACAACCGTATGATATTGGTCCATTTAATATGTTTTAAATCATTTGGGAATCCTGGTTAAACTGTTGTTCTGGTCTGGTTAAGAAAGATGGTTGGGTTGATTCTGAGGGCCACTTTACACACACCAACTTATCTGTCCAAACTTCTGATCCAACTTACTGTTGCAGTGAAATCATGGACACATTAGTTCCTTTTTGTGGCTGTGTACAAATGGAGCAATGTGTCAATGATTTCACTGCAACCAGTAAGTTGGTCAGAAGTTGGACAGATAAGTTGGTGTGTGGTAAAGTGGCCTAAGATTTATTATAATGTGTTGTGGTGTAATGAGAGCTAATTTGCTATTTGTTTCCTGCTGTTCCCCTCCCTCTACCTCTCATTCCCACTTCTATTTTCATTGACTTTTATTACTATAACTTACACGAGTTTTTTTTTGTTTTTTCTTAAACGGTACACACCACTCTTTTTGATAGACTAAAGATTTGCATTTAATTTGTTGAGCTGTATTAGATATTTCTTACTCTTCAAAAATTACTTTCAATATGAACTGCAATTACAAACAAAAAAGGTTTTTTATTTTTGCTCTATAACAAGATATTCTGAAATATATTGAATTGTAAAGAGCTGCGCCATATAAAGATCATTAAACTAAAAAAAATGATATACAGCTTCTGACAAAAATTAGAGACCTCTACAACATTTCAGTTCTCTGATATAACTCTTGATAGATATATTTTTGAGTTAAATGTACATTGCTGTTTTATTCAATAAACTACTGACAACATGTCTGCAAAATTCAAAGCTAAAAAATGTTGTGTTTATTATTCAGCAAATGAAAAATACGTCAAAATTAATAAGAGAGAAACATCAGACCTCAGATAATGCAAAGAAAACAAGTTCTTAATGATTTAGAAACAACAATACTCATGGCTTTAACTCAGGAATAGTTCAGAAATCAATATTTGGTGGAATAACCATGATTTTTAATCACAGCTTTCATGCGTCTTGGCATGCTTTCCACCAGTCTTTCACACTGCTTTGCCGTGACCTTATGCCACTCCTGCACAAAATGGAAGCAGTTCTTCTTATTTGAACGTCTTGTTACTCTCCATCTTTCTCTTGATTACATTCCAGAGTTTTTCAATGGGGAGTTTAGGTCTGGAGATTGGGCTGGCCATGACTGGGTCCTTGATGTGGTGCTCCTTCATCCACACATTGATTGACCGAGCTGTGTGGCATGGGGCATTGGCCCTGCTGGAAAAAAACAGTCCTCAGAGTTGTGGGAACATTGCGCCAGAGCAGAAGGAAGCAAGTGTTTTTCAAGGATAACCTTGTATGCGGCTTGATTCACTACATCCTTCACAAAGATTATCTTGCCTAATTCCAGCCTTGCTGAAGCTTTCCCAGATCATCACCGACCTCTACCAATTTCACAGGGGAGTGCAAGACCCTGGCTTGTACATATCTCCAGGTCTCCCATCTAACCATTAGACGACCAGGTGTTGGGCAAAGCTGAAAATTAGAATCATCAGAGAAGTTACCTTACTCCAGTCCTGTATGGTTTCAATCCTTATGGTCTTTGATAATTTCAGCCTTGGTTCTCCTTTGCTTCTCATTGATGAAAGACTTTTTTTATAGCTATACATGACTTGAGCCCTGCCTCTAGGAGCCGGTTACGAAACTGTTCTTGCCGTGCACTTCACCCCAGCTGCCATTTGCCATTCCTTTTGTAGGTCATTTGATGTCATCATGCGGTTGCCGGAGAGACATTCGAATAAGTCAGTGGAGTGTGGCTAGTCAGTGGAGAGTGGCTTTCACCTCTGTCTGTAGCTTTGTTGTCCACAGTGTGACATGTGTAATGGACTGCCATCTTCGAAATTTTAAGGATGGAGGCAACATGACGCTCACTGTATCCCTCTGCTAATAAAGCCAGAATTGAGCCCTTCTTTTCCTCACTCAAGACTTTTCATCTCCTTTGGGCATGGTTAAAAGTTATTTTTCATTCAAATTACTTTTGGGCTATTCCTAGCATTGTTTTGCCCATCCAGCCTGTCCTATTGCAAGAGATTGTGAAGACACAGCAGTGTTTTTTTATACTTTCCCTCATTAAATAAGATTTGGTTCAGGTGATCCCTAATCAGAAGCACATTAATTAGAATGAGGTGGCTTTGGTTGGAATTCAGCTGACACTGGAATGGAATGGCTGTCAGACATGTAGAGATGGGGATTTTAAGTAAAACTGTGCAGTGGTCTCTTAATTTTTGCCATAAATGTATGTGCGCCATTTAAGAGAATTTGTCAGCAGACCCAAACACAAAGGTCCCCAAAGGTGGTCAACCCTTTTAACTGCATGTAGTTTATTATCCATCAGGAACCCGGAGCCTTATTGGGATTCATGTGTTGTAAACTTCCATCACCTCTCCTTCCTCTATCTTTGCATTTAGGCCTGCCAGATCGTCTCCTGCTATGGGGGTGATAACCCACCCTCCCAACCATTCCTTGCTGTCTCCTCCTTCCGTTTCCGGTGTTTTTATAAAGACCCGGGTAACACTGTTCTCAATATGTCTGTCATTTTAATTTTGGATCAGAAGCCCAAGAGCCATAAATATCATTACAGTAGTAATTGATGTAGTTTTTGGTGTTTGCCTTTTGCTAAATTAGCAAGTATTTTCCCGCTTTGTTTTCCCCCCTATCTATACAGTCTCCACCTCCCTTCAGACCGGAACATCTCCTCTCTCATTTTTTCCCCGTCATCAAAGTTTTTCTTTTTGGGCTAGCCAATAGTCTCCCGTTCCGTTGAGGGGTGCGTTTTGAACTTACATATGCCCTCCTAACCGTCTCACTATATTGAAGGAAATAGGGATGCTAATTTTTTCTTTTGAGTGGCGTATAGGCTAAAATCCCGCCCCTCAAAAAACCGCCTTAGGGAGTCTCCCGAAACAATTTGAGGCTATTTGATGTGTTTTCCCAATATGCACATTAAGAAAGGGGCACCAGTGCAAACCGGGCCTTTGGGAGGAGACGAATTTTGGAGCAACCAGGTCCCGGACACCGCTGGTGCCAGTCACCAGGCCCAAAAGTAATGAAAATCTTGATAAAGAAGAAAAGGCACTCACCGGGTGTGTTGCTTTGCTTTATTTCAGGTTCGCCATTAAAATAGTGCAGGGAGGGGGATTAGGCTCAGGTGACGACGGCACCGTTTTGCCTTTCATGCGCTTCCACGGGTCACGAGCTAATGAGGTATAGCTTTCCCTTTCCCATATAGGAGGAGTCCCATATCATTAAAGATGACGTCACCATTAGCATCTGAATTAAAAACTTTACAAAATTTAAAATCATGATTCCACTTACATTACTGCCCAAAATAAAGAACTAATTATCAATATATACATATATTTGGAAATTTACGCCCTAGAACAAAGATGAGACAAAATAACATATGGTAAGTCCGGCGGGATAATGACCATGTAATCGATTGTGAAAATGCGCAGGGCGCAATGCCACCGAGATTAAATCAAAAAATAGCTGTGTTTTATCTTAGTACGGGTGAATTTTTTAGAAGTGTACTAGACTAAATTTAAAAACTTATATAGGGCTGCTGAAAAAAGAGAAATTGTTGAAGCAGGTAATCTTTGGCTCTCCGCCGGGCGTTTCAACCATACACCTCTGCCCTACGTGCCCAGGACATACAGTATATTTGGGGCTTCCCAACTAAGCTTATAATACGCAGAGACGGCTCCACACATGTCTGCATATCCCCGGGCCACGCAGCCAAACTCCTAGCCCAATGGGGTATACACGTCTCCAACGGATCTACTGGGGAAACCCATCCCCCCGCTGCACCCAAGAAACGTGTGGACCCCGAGTGGTCTGAGTTCATTTGTACATTCTGTGGGACCTTTTTTGTCTTTTTCCTGGGATTCGTTTCTCCTCTGTTCTTTTTTTATTTTTTGGAGATAACGACTTGGTTGTTCTGATTAGAACTCCTACCTCAGGGATTATAATTATCCCTGGATTGAAGCCCCAAGAGCGTATTTTTGTCGCTCACTGTCTCTTCTGGAGAACAATGATGTTCTCCTCTAAGATTGTTTCTGTTTTATGTTGCCATGTTTTCTTTTTTTGTTTTTTCTTGATCACGTATGTCGCTGATATGCTACTATTGAGACCTGTTTACCCTATATCCCTCCCCCCACCCTCCTACATATCTCCCCCCACCTCCTCCCCTCGAACCCACTATTCTTGGTCTTATAGGGAATTTTTCTCAATTATTATATGTGTAGCGCAGTTCTCTAATGCCCCACCATGAGTATATCGATACTATCGATTAATGTGAATGGTCTGAATTCACCAACCAAAAGATCTATTGTTTTGAAACACTTGCATAAATCTAAGAGTGATGTGATCTTCATCCAGGAGACGCACTTGTTAGCTAAAGATAATGATAGAATGCGCTCTCATATCTACCCGCACCAATTTTATGCCAATAGTCCAAAAAAAAAGGCGGGCGTGGGTATCTTGGTGAAGAGCTCGGTCTCCTTTCAACTGGAGCAAACTATTTCTGATCCAGAGGGCCGCTTTCTTATTTTAATTTGCAAACTGAATAATATCACCTACACTTTGGTGGCGGTATATGCACCTAATGCGGGACAAATGAAATTCCTTAGGTCTCTCCTGGATGAGGTCTCTTTGCACACTCGAGGACATAGACTTGTAGGTGGTGATTTCAATATGACTATGCTGAAACGTCTGGATTGTTCAAGTCCATCTCAATCTCGTGGTGAAATGAACACATTGATTCTGGAGCATGGTCTACATGATGTGTGGCGGTACCATCACGGTGAGGAGCGTGATTACACGTTTTTCTCTGCAAGATGCCAATCATATAGCCGAATTGATTTAATTCTGGTGGACGGCTCTCTTTTACATCAGAGCAAACGGGCAGGAATTGGCAGCATAACATGGTCAGACCATGCTCCCACCACTTTGCAAATTGACGATCCTTCAGCTGTTAGACCACCCTATACATGGAAACTTAACACGTACTTGCTGACTAATGCTGAGGTTGTTGAGGAGATCTCCGAGCAACTGAAGGAGTTTTTCACTCATAATGATAATGGAGATGTACAGGACGAGGTTTTGTGGCTTTCACATAAAGCAGTTCTCAGAGGAATTTTTATTAAGTTGGCGTCCTTACACAAAAGACGGTATATGGCGGACCTGAAGGACACCTTAAACTCACTACAATCTCTAGAAACACAACACAAGTCCACCCCCACCCCTACTCTATTGCAGTCTCTAACGGATACTAGACACCACCTTAGGACCCTACTTCTCCAGAAAGCTGAGAACAATTTGAAAAAACTGAAAGCTAAATATTATGGGATGGGGGACAGGGCGGGTTCTCTCCTAGCCCGTAGAACCAGAAGAAAAATGGCGCAGTTTAAGATTCCTTATGTTGTCTCTGCTGAGGGTGAACAGGTCCGGAACCCTTTGCGAATTGCAGATGAGTTCCGTTCTTATTATGAATCATTATATAATCTACATCGCTCCTCTGATACCCCTCAGCCTACAGCAGAGACGATATCTGCTTTTCTGGATAAGGTGTCTCTCCCTAAATTAACTCCTTCCCAGCTATGTAGTTTAAATGCACCACTCACAGAATTGGAGATAAATCATGCACTTAAGTCATCGGCAACACATACGGCCCTTGGCCCTGATGGCTTCCCCGTCCAATATTATAAGAATTTCCTCCCTGTCCTATCTCCCTATTTACTACGATTGTTTGAGTTCTGGCGCAACAAGGGGGACATCCGACGAGAGAGTCTGGAAGCAATCATATCCACATTACCCAAACCTGGGAAACCTCCTACCTCGCCTGGTAACTTCCTCCCGATCGCGCTGCTCAATTGTGATATTAAATTATATGCAAAGGTGTGGGCATCGAGATTGATGGAAATCCTTCCGTCTCTCATTGACCCAGACCAGGTTGGATTCGTACCAGGCCGACAGGCTCGTGATGGAACCAGACGCCTTATTAATATTTTGGATTTCATGGAACGTGCAGGCGCCCCTGGTGTTCTCCTGTCTCTTGATGCGGAAAAGGCATTTGACAGGGTGCACTGGAGGTACGTTGAAGCAGTTCTACAGAAATTTGGCATTGTTGGCCCTGCCATGTCAGCCATTATGGCGTTGTACACACACCCTAATGCTTCCGTCCGAGCCTCCAGCTTTCTTTCGGACTCCTTTGATATTTCAAATGGTACCCGCCAAGGATGTCCTCTCTCCCCCCTGATATTTGCATTGGTAATGGAACCCTTGGCAGCGCGTATCAGGGCGGAACCGCAGGTGAGAGGCATTGTAATAGGGGAAGTAGAACACAAAGTCGGCCTATATGCTGACGATGTCATTTTCACATGCGTCAATGTTATCCCCTGACTGCAAAAGATTATGGATATTCTTACAGAATTTTCTGCCGCCTCCTATTACCGCCTCAATACACATAAATCCACACTTTATCCGGTGAATATTGCACTACCAACACAAGAGGCAATACGTCAACTTTTCACATTTACTTGGACACCGGAAGGTTTTACTTATCTGGGAATCTATATTACCCAGCTGCATAACATAGTCAAACGAAATTGTGATTTGGTCACCAATGATATTAGAACTCAACTCAACAGGCTCTCTCCTCTGTGCTTCTCCTGGATTGCCAGAATAAATTTGATCAAAATGCTTATCCTCCCTAAACTAATATACCTATTTAGATGTCTCCCCTTATCATTTCCGCGTAGGTGCATATCTAATCTACAGTCTTTGCTTAATTCATTTATTTGGAATAGCAAACCGCACAGAGTTTCTCATGCCATTATGGTTCTCCCTTACAAACAGGGAGGATTGGGTGTCCCTGATGTATTATCTTACCATAGGGCTGCTCTTTTAGAACCAGCCAAACTTTGGTGGACGGGGGAGATCTTTCCTTCCCGCTGGGTGCAAATAGAGTCTCATTATGCCCCGACTGGGTCACTGAGACTTCAGTTGGAGGCCGGCCTTTTACAAAGGCTGGACAGTAACATTCCTTTGCACACTATGGGTGCACTTTTGAGGCTTTGGCACTCATTGGGCAGATCTCATCTCCCCTTTCTATTTCATTATATCTCCCTCGAAGCATAAAGGGGATGTCACACGCGTCGATATCGCTGTCAATGTCGCTCGTACGTCACGGATTTTCAGTCGCTCAAGCGACGTAAAAGTGACGTAGGAGCGACATTGAAGCGTGTGACCAAGCGATGCAACCAGCGATATGTCGCTGATCGCAGGTTTCACTGCCAGATGTAAAACCTGTCGCTCATCGCTCAGTAGACCTTGAGCATCGCTGCGTGTGACACTAAACTCAGCGACGTATTTTCTATTTTGACAACGTACAAGCGACTAAATAAAATCGCTCGCAAGATGGCGACATCATCGCATCGCTGGGTCATATTGACGCGTGTGACATCTTACCTGCGATAATTCCACATCGCTCAGGCGACGAATAATATGTGACGCATGAGCGATATCGCGGGCGACATTGACACGTGTGACAGGCCCTTTAGAGTTACTGATCCCCGATATCTCTCTGACTTGATGGAAAACCAGAGGTGTCCGCTTTCTAAGGGACATCCTGGATGATAGTGGCGTTCAATCATTCTCTGATCTTGTGCGAATATTTAAACTTCCTAAACAGGTATTTTATCAATATCTTCAGGTCCGCCATTTACTGAATACAGTTGGTTTGCCTCCTCGGGTAATTTCACTTGGAGAGGATTCTCTCCAACGGTATTTTAAAACATCCTCTACTCAACGGGGCGTCTCTATTATATACCAGGCTTTAACGATCCCTTTGGATGGAGGAAAGCTCCCCTATATGGAGGCCTGGGAACGCCGTCTCTCTTTTACTGCTACCGCCAAGTCTTGGCATACTGCGTTTTCCCATGCATCCAAATACTCTTCATGCCTTAACCATCTAGAACAGGCCAAAAAACTCCAGTTAAACTGGTATCTAACGCCCCTCCGCCTACACAAATTCAACCCAACTCTTTCTAGTTTATGCTGGAAAGGCTGCCAACACAACGGCACTATGGAACACGTGTGGTGGTTCTGTCCCCTGATACAGGTCTTCTGGAAACAGGTTGCATCCTTGATAATAGGGATCACTGGCATTCCCCTATCTCTGGATGCTCCAATGGCCCTCTTGGGCATAGGTTTGGATGATGTTCCATATTTAATTAGACCCATACTGTCGTTTTAATAGCAGCTAGAACATGTATAGCTAGGCACTGGAAGAAACCATCCTCTCCCACAAAGGAGGAAGTAATTTCGCAACTTAACCTTCACATGCAACATGAGATTATCCTAGCGCATGATTTTAATGTAAAAAATAAAGTATTGAACGGTTGGGATCTGTGGTCTTCCTCACCCTATGCCAAACAACTTTGATACGATTATTACTGTGCCCCTAACTACCTCTTTTTCATTATTTTCACTACTGTTTGTTGTTCTCAACTTGGTGTTATACTGGAATTCCTATTCAACCACATGTATACTATATATTTTTTTTTCTCGTTGGGTTCTCCAATCTACCTTCCCCTTGTACCCTATACCCCCCACCCTCCCTCTATGTTCCTCCCCCTCCTCATTCTCCTTGTTGTGAATTATTGTATTTAGTTTGACGGCTATAGTGCCTTTTTCTTGTATGCACACTGAAATCCAATAAAAATTATTGTTTAAAAAAAAAAAAAAAAAAAAAAAAGCAATGTGATAGAAAATAAATCTATATATCCACTAAAGAGTATATCCCATGTGAATATATGTGTACAGGTAAGGGTTAAGGTATATGCATATAGTCACATAGATCACATCTATACATTTATGAAGAATGTGAGTTTTCAAAGGTGTAACTATTGGTGGTGAAGAGGCTGCAAACTCATTCATGGTCAAGGGGTTCCGCTCTATTACAAGACAAAATCAGTACAATAAATAGCGCAGGCATTTATAAGCCATTTATATAGGTTTTGTGTTGGAGCAGGAGCTTTAAATTCTGCCTGTATGTAATTGTATGTATTTACATGTAAGTCCTTATTATGAATGTAACATGAGTGACTATAAAAACCATTGTCAGAGACACGTAATAAATATTACACATATAAATCCTTACATGACTTCTGGCCTCATCTGTGTTACGTTACATTTGGAGACACGAGTGTGGGGAACTCACCAGGATTCTGTAATGATGTTGTGGCCCCAGGCTGGATCTTACTCGGGGGCGCAGGCTTCTCAACCCTGAGAAAATGTATCAAAAAAAAATTACATCAGAGTTGGCAAAATTAGATCTAAATAATAACGGATATGGAAAGCCGGCTATTTTAGGAGCAAATACAGTTTGGTCCAGAAAAATCCGGACAGTGGGCAAATCTTTGTGAATTGAGCCTTTCATTTACAGGGTAACCGCTGTTTAAAGTTTTATTTAATAATAATGTAGAGCAAGTGATTATAATAAACTTTCACATAGTTGATTAATGAAATCTGGTTGAAAACCATTTGTAAACCTTCCACAAGGTGTCTCCACAACACTGTGCAAAACAGACATATGTTCATTCTCAGTCCGATCAGTCTTCACACTGAATACAGAGCATGTAACCATATAAGGGAGGGGGCTGGGGCCAACACTGCTGACTGTAGGTGATGAGGAAACAACATATCAGATTACAGCATAGTTGCTAAGCAATGTCAGGATCAATGCAAACTCTTCATTCCTTGGCACAAGCTTTTGATCTGTCATCTGGCTCCACACAGCTCAGTCAGCTCAGTGTGCTGGCTACTCTGTATGGGTTCTGACTGTGCCTAGGGTGCGCGCCGCCACACCTTCCCCAGTTTGTAAGATGGAGGGTTTGCGCTTGAATTGCTGGCCCCAGCCTATAGCTGAGGGTCAGCTCCTATTTAAAGTTCCTCTTTCCTGTTGGGCGTCGCCAGAACCTCTCATTAGGTTGATGAACCTAGCCCTGTGTGTTTGCTCTAGCCATGCTGCTCTAGCTCTGGATGGCTGATGTGTCTGCCCTTGTCCTTGTACCTGTCTAGCCTATGTGTTGGTACCAATGTCCTTGCCTTGTGTGTGGGTTCCTGCTTGTGCCCTGATGTTCCCTGACTGGAGCCGTGTTTGTTGCATGGAGTCCAGACGTCCAGTCTGAGGTCCCGCCTGGCGTCCGAGATGGCCCTGAGGTCCCACATGGCGTCCAAGATGAGCCTGAAGTCCCGCCTGGCGTCCAAGATGGCCCTGAGGTCCCGCCTGGTGTCCGAGATGTCCCTGAGGTCCCGCCTGGTGTCCGAGATGTCCCTGAGGTCCCGCCTGGCGTCCGAGATGTCCCTGAGGTCCCGCCTGGCGTCCGAGATGGCCCTGAGGTCCCGCCTGGCGTCTGAGATGGTCCTGAGGTCCCGCCTGGTGTCCGAGATGGTCCTGAGGTCCCGCCTGGTGTCCGAGATGGTCCTGAGGTCCCGCCTGGTGTCTGAGATGACCCTGAGGTCCTGCCTGGTGTCTGAAATGGTCCTTAGGTCCTGCCTAAGGTCTGAGATGGTCCTGAGGTCCTGCCTAAGGTCTAAGATGGTCCTGAGGTCCCGCCTTGTGTCAGAGATGACCCTGAGGTCCTGCCTGGTGTCCGAGATGGCCCTGAGCTTCCGCCTGGTATCCGAGATGGTCCTGAGGTCCTGCCTGGTGTCTGAGATGGCCCTGAGGTCCCGCCTGGTGTCCGAGATGACCCTGAGGTCCCGCCTGGTGTCCGAGATGACCCTGAGGTCCCACCTGGTGTCCGAGATGACCCTGAGGTCCCACCTGGTGTCTGAGATGTCCCTGAGGTCCCGCCTGGTGTCCGAGATGACCCTGAGGTCCCGCCTGGTGTCCGAGATGACCCTGAGGTCCCGCCTGGTGTCCGAGATGACCCTGAGGTCCCGCCTGGTGTCCGAGATGACCTTGAGGTCCCGCCTGGTGTCTGAGATGACCCTGAGGTCCCGCCTGGTGTCCGAGATGACCCTGAGGTCCCGCCTGGTGTCTGACATGACCCTGAGGTCCCGCCTGGTGTCCGAGATGGTCCTGAGGTTCTGCCTGGTGTCCGAGATGGTCCTGAGGTCCTGCCTGGTGTTCCTTGTCCATAATGTTCCGTGTCCATGATGTCTTGCCTATGATGTTCCGTGTCCATGATGTCTTGTCTGTGTCCAGATGGATGTCCATAGTCCTGGTGGTTCAGTCCGTGTAGTCAGAGTCGGTCCCGCTCGTGTTCCTGGACGGGCTCCTCCTCTGTGGTTCTGGGGAGCCTCCAGCCTTGTTTCCCGGTGACGGCTCTGCCTGAAGTTCCTGGATCTGACCAGCTGTGTTCCTCGACCTGTGCTTACCATGTTCCACCTGTGTCCCAATGTCAGGCCTGCGTGATGTGCGGAATTGGGAGCCTGGCTTATTGTCTTGTACCTTGTACTGTGTTCATATTAAGTAAACGTTGCATTTTGATATATCTGAAGTGTGCGGTGTCATCTTATTCTGCAGGTTACCACCATGCCCACATGCTCAGCTGCTACAGAACCCGGTCGCTGCCCTCCCCTAGTCTGGGCAGGCCCGGGTCCCCCTGTGGTCCAGTGGGTCCACATACCTATTACCACCTGGGTCGCGAACGCGACCGTGACACCGACTTTCTTGCAGTGGCGGAAAATGGTTTGTCCTGTAGAATCATAGCGATTGCTGGCTCGTGCTCTGGTCAATATTCCTCCTATGGTGTAGCCACAGGACGTCATCAGGGCTAGAGGCCAACTGTATCTTCTCCGATGTTTTTTGCCCCCGCATGGACTCAGTGGCGGATTATAATGAGGTCAATATGAGCTTTTGCCCCGGGCCCAATGGTGTCTAGGGGCCCGCAGCCCAGGGGGTAAATTGCCCCATTATAATCCGCCACGACGCCATCACACAGCACTGTGCACACAGGGCTACAGTGTCCATGAGGTGACGCCCCTGCAACCGCAGGGGCGCCCGGTGGTGTTATGACTCCCTGCTGATGCCGCTCTCTTTCTCTCCTACAGTCCCGGCCGCCGCCGCGTTACACTTACACCCCCCCAGCAGTGTGAGCCCACCTGTAGAGAGCCGCACAGGATGAAAGACCTGTGCTTACAGGACCTGTGATGATGTCAATGGAGGGGAGGAGTCAGGGATCACATGATCAGCTCCTCGTTATGCAGCCCTCCTCTGTGCTGGATGTCATGGTGCTGGATAAGGTAAAGGAGAGGATGATATGAAGGTTATGTGTGGGGTCAGGAGATTTACAGTGTGGATGTAGCAGAGCCGAGTGTGTACTAGTTGTATGGAGCGGAGCCGTTTGTGTACGTGGTGTATGGAGCAGAGCCGCGTGTGTAACTAGGTGTATGGAGCGGAGCCGTTTGTGTACGTGGTGTATGGAGCGGAGCCGCATGTGTATGAGATGTACGGAGCAGAGCTGAGTGTGTATGAAGCAGAGCCGCGTGTACGTATAAGGTGTACGGAGCAGAGACGCGTGTGTACTAGGTGTATGGAGCGGAGCCGTGTGTGTATGAGTTGTATGGAGCGGAGCCACATGTGTACGAGGTGTATGGAGCGGAGCCGTGTGTGTACGAGGTGTATGGAGCGGAGCCGCGTGTGTACGAGATGTATGGAGCTGAGCCGATTGTGTACAGGGTGTATGGAGCAGAGCCGCATGTATACGGAGCGGAGCCATGTGTAAACAAGGTTTACGGAGTGGAGTTACATGTGTATGAGGTGTACGGAGCGGAGCCACATGTGCATAAGGTGTACAGAGCAGCAGGGGCGGACCCAGACTGTAGTGGGCCCCGATGCAAGAAATGTTTTGGGGGCCCCCCCGCCCCTCATAGTGGCAACAAAGTAATGTAAACATATAGATTGTAATATTTATTTACAACGCAACCCTCAAAGAGCCCTGCATAAAGTATAAAGGCTTCCTCACACCCCTCCAAATATTATCATGCCCCCACAGAACCCTCCAGATATATTAAAATGGCTTCCATATTATATAATTGGCTATATATATTTTAATACATCATCCATAGTCCTCCATATATTATAATGCATTCCACGACCCTCCATATATTATAATACACCTGCATAGCCCTCCATATAGTATAAGGCAGTCCCATAGTCCTCCATATAGTATAATGGGCCCTCATATTCCTCCATATAGTATATTGCACCCCATACTCCTCCTATGTTATATTGCACATTACATAGTCTCCCATCACTGTATTCACGGGTTAAAAAAAAAAAAGTAAATACTCACCTCTCTTCTTGCTGCTCCGCTCTGCACGTATCAGCACAGTGGCACTCAGTGATGACATCATCGTGCCCCACCATGCTGAGCTGCAAAAAGCAGACAGCTCAGCCAGGACTCGAGTGAAGAATACTGCCGGCAGAGGCAGCCGGGACTATAGGAACGGGAGCGGCATCCGTGGGGAACTACCACTGGCGCACACACACCTTGTACGCACGTGGCTCCGCTCCAAATGCCTTGTAGACACGCTGCTCCGCTCCACATGCCCTGCGCATACGCCTCCGTTCCGTACACATGCGGCTCCTCTACAGGACGCCCCAGCATATGCGGCTCCACTCCATCCACCTTATACACACGCGGCTTTACTGCATATGTCCCGCACATGTGGCCCTGCCTCATACTCACGCGGCTCTGCACACATGTGGCTCCGCTCCGTACACCTTGTACATACTCGGCTCTGCTCCGTACACCTCGTACACACTCGGCTCTGCTCCGTACACCATGTGCACACTCGGCTCTGCTCCGTACACCTCGTACACACTCGGCTCTGCTCCGTACACCTCGTACACACTCGGCTCTGCTCCGTACACCACGTGCACACTGGGCTCTGCTCCGTACACCTCGTGCACACTCGGCTCCGCTCCGTACACCTCGTGCACACTCGGCTCCGCTCCGTACACCTCGTACACACTCGGCTCCGCTCCGTACACCTCGTACACACTCGGCTCCGCTCCGTACACCTCGTACACACTCGGCTCCGCTCCGTACACCTCGTACACACTCGGCTCCGTACACCTCGTACACACTCGGCTCCGCTACGTACACACTCGGCTCCGCTACGTACACACTCGGCTCTGTTCCGTACACCTCGTACACACTCGGCTTTACTCCGTACACCTCGTACACACTCGGCTCCGCTACGTACACACTCGGCTCCGCTACGTACACACTCGGCTCCGCTACGTACACATTCGGCTCTGCTCCGTACATCTTGTACACACTCGGCTCCGCTCCGTACACCACGTATACACTCTGAACTCCTCTCCATACACCTCATACACACTTGGCTCTGCTACATCCACACTGTAAATCCCTCCTGACATAAACTTCATCTCATCCAGCACCATGACAACCAGCACAGCAGAGTCCTGCATACACTGAGGAGCTGATCATGTGACCACTGACTCCTCCCCTCAATGTGACATCATCACAGGTCCTATAAAAGCAGTGTACAGAGCAGCAAACCCCCCCCCCCCCCGGTCTGTCCTCAGCCTGTGCCCTGTCTTTGGTCCCTTTCCTTGTACCTGGGTCCTTGTGCAGAGCTGTGTCCCCTCATCTGCTGCTGATGCTGAACAGCCATCAGCCATGTGGAGAGAATTTCAGAGGCCCGCGCGCATTGCCAGGATTGGTTGAGTGAGGTGGTCCTCCCCACAGTGCAGGAGAGGTCACATGACTCACTCTCTGCAGTGTGATTGGGGCTCTGTCCTCGCTCCTGAGCTGCTGTGAGGGGGCGTGGCCAGCAGCTAGAAGAGGCGTGGCCGGCAGCATGTCGGCTTATTCTCCGTGCCTTGAGGGGGGGCCCCCCTAGCCTGTCGGGGCCCTGGTGCCGCTGCACCAGTTGCACCACGGTAGGTCCGCCCCTGCAGAGCAGAGCCGAGTGTGTACGGAGCAGAACCGTGTGTGTACGAGGTGTACGGAGTGGAGCCGTGTGTGTACAAGGTGTACGGACTGGAGCCGCATGTGTACAAGGTGTACAGAGCAGAGCCGCGGGTGTACGAGGTGTACGGAGCGGAGCCACGTGTGTACGAGATGTACGGAGCGGAGCCGAGTGTGTACGAGGTGTACGGAGCGGAGCCGAGTGTGTATGAGGTGTACGGAGCGGAGCCGAGTGTGTACAGGGTCTACGGAGCGGAGCCGTGTGTGTACGAGGTGTACGGAGCAGAGCCGAGTATGTACAGGGTGTACGGAGCGGAGCCGTGTGTGTACGAGGTGCACAGAGCAGAGCCGCGTGTGTACGAGGTGTATGGAGCTGAGCCGATTGTGTACAGGGTGTATGGAGCAGAGACGCGTGTGTACTAGGTATATGGAGCGGAGCCGTGTGTGTACGAGATGTATGGAGCTGAGCCGATTGTGTACAGGGTGTATGGAGCGGAGCCACATGTGTACGAGGTGTATGGAGCGGAGCCGCGTGTGTACGAGATGTATGGAGCTGAGCCGATTGTGTACAGGGTGTATGGAGCAGAGCCGCATGTATACGGAGCGGAGCCATGTGTAAACAAGGTTTACGGAGTGGAGTTACATGTGTATGAGGTGTACGGAGCGGAGCCACACGTGCATAAGGTGTACAGAGCAGAGCCGAGTGTGTACGGAGCAGAGCCGTGTGTGTACGAGGTGTACGGAGTGGAGCCGTGTGTGTACAAGGTGTACAGAGCAGAGCCGCGGGTGTACGAGGTGTATGGAGCGGAGCCACGTGTGTACGAGATGTACGGAGCGGAGCCGAGTGTGTACGAGGTGTACGGAGCGGAGCCGAGTGTGTACGAGGTGCACAGAGCAGAGCCGCGTGTGTACGAGGTGTAAGGAGCTGAGCCGATTGTGTACAGGGTGTATGGAGCAGAGCCGCATGTGTACGAGGTGTATGTAGCGGAGCAGAGCGTGTACGAGGTGTTGGGAGCAGAGCTGAGTGTGTTCTAGGTGTACAGAGCAGAGCCATGTATGTACGGAGCATGCGGAGCTGTGTGCTTACAAGGTGTGTGTACCAGTGGTAGCCCTCTGCGGATGCTGCTCCCACTCCTATAGTCCCAGCCGCCTCTGCCGGCAGCATTGTTCTCCCGAATGCCGGCCGCCGCTGTCCGCCCTGCTATGCTGATTCTGCCGGGCCCGATCGGGCTTTGATGAATTCTCTTGCTCTAGGAGGACCCAGACTTACCAGATACAGGCAGGCAGCTGATCTTGCCTGAGGCTGAGCAGACTCCTCCGTCCTCCTGACTGAGTCTGTATCTCACCCGCCGTCCACCACCTCCTGGGTCGCCGCCTGTATGAAGAGAAGGAGTCTGAGGAGAGGGACCGTCACCTAATGCCAACACAGAACACAGAGAGAACGTGCCTCTGTGACAGAGAGGTGAGTGATATGTCCACTCCTGACTCCTGCCCTGCTGCTGCAGCTGCTGTCTGTGGCTGTGCTTTGTGTGTGCACTGCCAGCCAGACCTCCTGGTGGCTGCTGCATGGCAGGGAGGACTGAGTGAGTGTAAAAAAAAGAATGTAAGTAGTAATTAAATGATTTGTGTACTAAGGCCCCTTTCACATCTGCTTTTTTTCAGATTGTGGCAGATCCGGCAGATTTACCGCATCTGCTGACTAACGGCCGCACTTGCAGCAAGCCCCATGCATTGTTTATGGGGCTTGCGGATGCGGCAAAATCCAGCATTTGCGGCAGTGGAAAAAAAACGCTGCTGACCGCGTTACTATTCACCGTCGCAACAGCCGTTAGGCAGCAAATGTGGTAAATCTGCTGGATCTGCCGCAATTTGAAAGACACGGTGATATGAAAGGGGCCTAACCAATGCTGCTTTCACATCAGCGTTTAGCTGATGTTTGGGCCGTTCCATGGCGCTGCATGTGCTGGATTGTCCACCTAACGGTGGACTTGCGGCCCGGATGCGGTAAGCCCTATGCATTGTCTATGGGGCTTGCGGTCCAGAGCAGCAAGTGCGGTTCTGCCGAGTGCGGCACATCGGGCACTTGTGGTCGCGAAAAAAAAACAAACGCTACAAGCGGTGGGTTTTTTTTTCGCGGCCGCAATTGTCGGATCTGCCGCACCTTGCAGAACCACACTTGTCGCTCTGGACCGCAAGCCCCATAGACAATGCATAGGGCTTACCGCATCTGGGCCGCAAGTCGGCCATTAGGCGGCTGATCCAGCACCACCTGCCGAATCGACCGCACATCAGCAAAACCGCTGCTGTGAAACGCCCCTTAGTCACTGGAGTGGTCAGGGAGGGTGTGGGGAGACAATACTGGACAGAGGACTGTCAACTTTGCCCCATGTAAACTGTGCCCCACCATCTTGGATAACACAGAAACATGTGAAATGGCTCTACATGGTGTATCATGTGCCCCTCTAAGTGGCTATCTTGCTTGGATCAAGTATGTATGGAGTCCATGCATACATGATTCAAGAAAAATATCCACATAGAGGGGCACATACAGCATGTAGAGGTGTTTCACATGTCTATCCAAGGTGGAGGGGTAGTGGGTGCGCACATTGTCTATTTTGTGAGTTTTTAACTCAGTATTTGTAAGGTCTCGTGTAGATGTTCAGTATTTGGTGAAATTTTACCTCAGTATCTGTAAGGCCTCGTGCACATGCTGAGTATTTGGTCAGTTTTTCCTTCAGTATATGTAAGGTCTCGTGCACACGCTGAGTATTTGGTGAGTTTTGACCTCAGTATCTGTAAGGTCTTGTGCACACGCTGAGTATTTGGTGAGTTTTTTACCTCGGTGTCTGTAAGGCCTTGTGCACACGCTGAGTATTTGGTGAGTTTTTTACCTCAGTGTCTGTAAGGCCTTGTGCACACGCTGAGTATTTGGTGAGTTTGTTACCTCAGTATCTGTAAGGCCTCGTGCACACGCTGAGTATTTGGTGAGTTTTTACCTCATTATCTGTAAAGCCTCGTGCACACGCTGAGTATTTGGTGAGTTGTTACCTCAGTATCTGTAAAGCCTCATGCACACGCTGAGTATTTGGTGAGTTGTTACCTCAGTATTTGTAAGGCCTCGTGCACATGCTGAGTATTTGGTCAGTTTTTACCTCAGTATCTGTAAAGGCCACTTTACACACACAGATATCTGTGTCCAACTTCTGAACACATCTCTGGTTGCAGTGAAATCATGGACACATTGTATCATTTGTACACAGCCACAAAATGGAACAATGTGTCCTTGATTTCACTGCAACCAGAGATCTGTTCAGAAGTTGGACACAGATATCTGTGTGTGTAAAGTGGCCTTAAGGCCTTGTGCACACGCTGAGTATTTGGTGAGTTTTTACCTCGGTATTTGTAAGGTCTGTGCACATGCCTATGCTACATTATAGGAAACAAGCTATTATGCCCTGAATGCCCCCTGTACACAGAATAAATAACCTATAAAAATCTAGCACCCTATATTCTAACCTGTTACCGGTCTGAAATTCTTGCTTGCAGATTGGTCCATTCAGCCTCTCCTCGCCATCCGACAGCCTCTTCTTCTGAATGATATGGATCACGCCTTCGTTATCCACATCCCACTTTCCCATCTCACGTCTGTGCAGACGCCTCTCCAGCTTACACAAACGCACTGTGATCTGCCGTACTACGGCTACAATGTAAAACTCATCTACACATGCGCGAATCGCAGGGGTCTCTGCACATGGTTCCAGGCTCCCAGTCTGCTGCGTGTGATGTATGGTGACATCACTGAGAGTTTAAACTTGGAGGATAACCCCATGATGGAGCACATTGCACCTGTACAAGCCGGAGAGGTATGGGCGTAGCATAGGCAATGGAAAAATTGGACGTGGCCACGTGGATAACGCAGGTGAGAGGAGGAGTTATCTACATCATTCAGAAGAAGACGCTGTCGGACCGCGAGGAGGCGGGACGGACCGATCTGCAAGCAAGTCCATCAGGCTGGTAACAGGTGATTATCATACAGGGGGCACACTGTTCGAGATTGTTATAAGTTATTTATTCTGAGTACAGGGGCAGTCAGGGCATAATAGCCTCCTTCTAATGGACTGGTCAATACTATGGCTTAAAGGTTTTTTTTTATTCTTCCTAACTGAAGGGTAAATTGACTAGATCAATGGATGTTTGACAGGATAGAGTTTCACTCAGCAACTATTTTTCTGGAATAATCTATTTCAGGTATATGATGACCCCCGTCACATGACCCCCATCACACGACCCCCGTGACCCAGTCACATGACCCCTGCGACCCAGTCACATGACCCCCGTGACCCTGTCACATGACCCCCATCACATGACTCCCGCCACATTACTCGGGGTGGGGGGGGGGGGGCCCACAGAGTCTGAACAGCCCCGGGCCATGGCTACCCTTAATCCACCCCTGCATGGACTATACAGCCTTTGTAGTTCAGCCATACCTTTGCTTAGCTGCTGCACCTGCAATCGTAAGTCATCAGGGGTAACAGATTCTAGAGTCTATGCAATGGCCCCCACTGTGGCCAGGGAAGAGGGTGACACCTCCATGTAGTACATTAGAGCCAGTCACTGGGAGGGTGCTATGCTACTGGCAGTTGGTTGTAGAATGGCCCGGTTTTTAAATTGCACAAAGTCCAGGTCAGGGTGTTGTAGGGTCAATATACATACAGTGCTGTGCAAATTAATTGGGACAAAACATTTTTTAAGTAAAATCGTAAGTTGGGGTTACCAGTCAGTGATTCAAACCAGTTTTAACTGCTTTGAACAGATATGAGTGTACAACCTTGAGTAACAAAATGTGGTTTCACTGGTTTTAGTCAGAAAATAACAGCTAGCCGCCCCCTCAGCTTCAGTTGAGAGCTTGTTTCTGTGAGAAGTGGTTTAGTGTACTTTTTCTCTCAGTGTGATTCATGCCTGTAAAAATGGATGTTACTCGACAGAAGAGATCTAGAATTATTACTCTTAATGAACATACAAGTCTGACTGTAAGACAAATCACTTCCACCGTTGGTATTGGAAAATCTACCGTTTCAAGAATAATTCACACACAATGAAACTGGATCGTTTTCTCCAAAACTAAAAGGGAAATGTGGAAGAAAAAGGAAAACGACACCAAGAACTGATAAAACACTTATCAGCAATAGTAAAACTAATGCAAGAAAAACAAGTAAAGACTTGCTTTGTCCCAATTAATTTGCACAGCAGTGTAGCTGAGTCCGGTGGGCATGAGACAGGAGCCCCTCAATAAACTGCTCAGTCAATAGTTTGTTTTCATTTCGGGTCTACCTTCTTCATGGCCCTCAGTTCCTCTTGGAGATTTAGCACATAGTTCCGTATACTGTCCTGCACCCTGTTGTTTACACCCAAAAAACCTTATTTTAATTTCCGCTGCAGTACGGGTGTTTAAGGTTTCTTTCAACTTGGCTAAGATTTGTTTAACAGCTCTTTTGGCAGTGTCCAGCAAGGTCTATACCTCCCTTTGACCATCAATCAATTGTCCTATTAGAATGGTAACTTTCTGGCTCTCTGTCAGGGAATAGACTTCAAACAATCTTTTCAGTCTCTCCCTGTAGTCGTTCAGAGTGTCCGATTCCCCTGAATATTGCGGTATGTCACTTCCTGAATATATGGCATTGGAAACAGCATGACTGGCGCTGCTGCTGGAGCCTCGGCTACGGTTGCGGCTGGGGGCTTGGCTGGGGCTGTAGCGGTGGCTTGGGTGACAGCCGCGACTTGGATGGTGGCTGGGTCCACTGCAAGTCCCTCTCCCTCTGGATCAGACATCTTTCTCCCCCTAGCGAACTGCAGCAGGTTCTCAGTCTCTGTTGGCTTATCAGTCTGCGACTCCGCAGGCTGGGGATTGAGTGTACACAGGATTTCCGGGTTAGGGCCTACTGTGTCACGCCAGCTGACATCAGAGCACAGGGCAGGGTTTCTCTTCATGCCCTTTCTAGGATTCCGCCCGCGACGACACACTCCTTTTGGCTTCTCGCACACTACGTGGTAATGGCGGCTATCACACATTTCAATAAAGTTTATGGCACACAATTCCCCTCCGACACCCGACACGAAATCCTGTTCGCGATGTCAGGAATGAAATGCCCCCCCCCAGGGCCATATGGTACTCAGAAACGGGCTACAATACTGCTGGGGAATCACAGGGGTCGAGACCTGAGTCCGTGACCCTGGCGGTGTCAATAAAAGTTCAGGGATAATAGTTTTGGGGATTGTTGTCATGACACCACCCGTGATGTTTGGCTTTTGATTGCTGACGCTGGGGTGTGGGACCTCTGGGGATGATGGAATTGCAGCTAAGGTGGTATCGCTCTCCACGGGTGGAGTAGATCCTCAGGGCAACCGGTATAGTCTATGTTGGTGGTAGGCCAATGAGATGCAGGACTGAGGACACGGAATAACCGACAAGCACACAGTACATAGTCTCCTTTACCTTTACTAGTAGTTGCAGATTCAGACCAAGACACTGTCCACAAGTTACATTATGAATCCAGGGGGCCTGGAAGCAAGTTGGGGATCTCTTCACCCGGTGAGTTCTGAGGCCTCCCTGTTGCGCTCCTCTTTGCTAGTCCTGGCTGTCTTTGGCTAAGCTGTGACCCTCTCCTCCTGCTGGTAAGTCTCTCACCTGTGTGGCAGGCAGCTCGAGTTTTTCTCTGGTACCACTCCTCTGGTGGCTGTCCCTGAGCTCTCAGATGCTGCTGTGCCTCCAGGTGCTTTGGTGTGGCCAGGAGACGTGGAGTATCCCGTCCTCCGGTTTTGGCTGCTGGGTCGGTAATACCCTCTCAACCTTGGACTCCGGTGTCCGTTTCTGGCGCTCTGCTCTGGGGTGAGCTGGCAACTGGCTCCTCTCCCCAGGCCCTCTCCTCTTTTTCCTCAGACCCTCTCCGACGGGTCTCTCAAACTTGCTATGTGCGATCCTGGGACGTGCCTGGCAATGCTCCAGTCCGCAGTCATGGGTGTGTCATGAGGCACAGATGAGGTTATAGAGGCCACTCTCAAAAGGTCGCAGCATTTGGCCAAACAGCTAAAATCCGAAAAAAGTCTCTGTCTCTTTAAGAGGTATTTCTTAGTGAAAGCTGGAGGTTACTAGGACCCAGCTGATCTCCTACCTTGAGCTGTCTTTTTATACTCCTAGACTCCCAGGATGCACTGATGGTGATAGCTTGTCAGATGTTTGGAGGTAGCTTCCTAGTTGAAGCAGTGAATCCTGGAGTTTCTTTTGGATTGCTGTCTGGATCTTCTCAAGCTAAGTTTTCCTTTCCTTCCCTCTTTGTTTGTTTGTTTCCCTGGTGTGTATCTTTAGTTGGTAGCCGGGTTGACTAGTGATCACCCACTCTGAACCTTGTGTAGTCATGGTTCAGGGTCAGTGAGGGCAGGTATCTGGCTTGGCGACAGTTGCAGAAACTATATAGGGTCGTGAGGGGAGCCAGGTGTCAGCGCTAGTTTATCTAGGGGTCACCATTTCCCCTTTTGCCCTTAGCATTAGAGACTCCTTTCACCCCCCTCGTCGTTCTGTGCTGGATGTCTCCCCACACCTGGTTCTGTTGGGCGTTGGACATCGTTAGTCTGTGCACCACTGTCACTCACATTAGTCAGACGTTCCTGTGTCCAAGCGTGACATCCGCAGGAAGTCTTCACAGTCTTCCTAGGAACTGAACTGACTAACCCAGCCCCCAGGACAGAATTTATAGGGGAGCTCCCTGAACCTGGATGCTGAGCTCCCCCTTCTAGTCTGGGGTCAGGAAAAGTGTTCTATGCTGTGGGCTTACCTGCTGTGGATACCCCTTCTTGCTTACAAGCATAACGTCACCCCCCGAGGGAGGCAATTCCAATGTGGCAAACGGACTCTGGGGTGCCACAGTAGCTGTTGGACCAAGTCCTGCAAATCATTTTTCACCAACTCTACAATTTAGATCTACTAATGGGAATCTGACAGTAGGTAACGCAGAGCTAACAGAGCGGCGCGGGTGTACTACGTCACCCGGCGCCGGAAATGACATGATTCGCGTCACCCAGCCCCACTGCAGCACGGCCGACACACAGGAGAGCGGGGAGGCGCGCATTTGAATCTGATTTGAAGATCACGCGATATCATGAAGAGGGACAGCCTGCCAGGGTGACTATGAATACCATAGTCACTAATTATCATCACTAATGAGGTAGTGTAATAACATTTATCTTCATTTTCACTAGCTGCATTTAGGAGCTAAAAAGAGTGTAGGGTAAGTGTTACTATGCTCTAGGGACAGCTTTTAATAGCTTTTGAGGTGTTTTGGGGGTGACGGATCCCTTTAACGGATCTGCTTTTGCTAGCATTTTTTGCCAAAAAATGGCAAAGTCCAAAAAACACATAGCTGCACAGGAGGCTCAAAAAACATCCAAAAAGAAACGGATTTGTTAATGGATCCATTAAAAAAAAACTGATTGGCATGTGTGATCCTAGCCTTACTCTTATATGATACTGTCCTCCGTTTACATAGCAAAAACCTGCTGACAGATTCCCTTTAAAGATCAGAAAATACAATATTGAAGTATCCACCCAGATGAGATGACTCCTGTGAGTCAGCGTCCGACCTATTACCAGGCCTTGCAGCAAACCCAGATAAATACCAAACCAGAAACTCCTCTACAGAAAGCCTATTCCATGGCGTTTGCCCCTCATCAGGGCAGAGTGTGACGATCTTGTGGCAATGTGTGGAGACCAGCTGAGTATGGAGTCTGACAAACAATGTTTAGGGTAGCGAACTCGGCCAGGGGTGAACCTAGCCTTTCTGCTGCCTGAGGCGAACTGCAAGACAGCACTCCCCAAACACAAAGATGTCAGTACCCTCACACACACATACAGTGGGTACGGAAAGTATTCAGACCCCTTTACATTTTTCCCTCTTTGTTTCATTGCTGCCATTTGGTAAATTCAAAAAAGTTCATTTTTTTCTCATTAATGTACACTCTACACCCCATCATGACTGAAAAAAAACAAATGTAGAAATTTTTGCTAATTTATTAAAAAAGAAAAACTGAAATATCCCATGGTCATAAGTATTCAGCCCCTTTACTCAGTATTGAGGAGACGCACCTTGTGAGCTAATACAGCCATGAGTCTTCTTGGGAATGATACAACAAGTTTTCTCCCCAGGATTTGGGGATCCTCGGCCATTCTTCCTTGCAGATCCTCTCCTGTTCCGTCAGGTTGGATGGTGAATGTTGGTGGACAGCCATTTTCAGGTCTCTCCAGAGATGCTCAATTGCGTTTAGGTCAGGGCTCTGGCTGGGCCAGTCATGAATGGTCACAGAGTTGTTCTGAAGCCACTCCTTTGTTATTTTAGCTGTGTGCTTAGGGTCATTGTCTTGTTGGAAAGTGAATCTTCGCCCAAGTCTGAGGTCCAGAGCACTCTGGAAGAGGTTTTCATCCAGGATATCTCTGTACTTACTAAGCTGCATTCATGTGTCCTTCAATTGCAACCTGTCATCCTGTATCTGAAGCAGAAAAACACCCCAATAGTATGATGCTCCACCACCATTTTGTACTGTTGGGATTGTATTGGGCCGGTGATGAGCAGTGCCTGGTTTTCTCCACACATACCAATTAGAAATATCACCAAAAACGTCTAGCTTCATCTCATCACAACAGAGAATCTTATTTCTCATAGAATGGGAGTCCTTCATGTGTTATTTTGCAAACTCTATGCTGGCTTTCATATGACTTGCACTGAGCAGAGGCTTCCACTCTGCCATAAAGGCCCAACTGGTGGAGAGCTGCAGTGATAGTTGACTTTGTGTAATTTTCTCTTATCTCCCTACTGCATCTCTGGAGCTCAGCCACAGGGATCTTGGGGTTCTTCTTTACGTCTCTCATCAATACTCTTCTCCCACGATTGCTCAGTTTGGCTGAACTGCCAGGTCTAGGAAGACATCTGGTGGTCCCAAACATCTTCCATTTATGGATTATGGAGGCCACTGTACTCCATGGAACCTTGAATACAGCAGAAACTCTTTTGTAACCTTTGCCAGATCTGTGCCTTTCCACAAATCTGTCTCTTAGCACCTTGGGCAGTTCCTTTGACCTCATGATGCTCATTTGGTCTGACATGCACTGTGAGCTGTGAGATCTTACAGACAGGTATGTGCCTTTCCAAATCAAGTCCTATCAGTTTAATTAAACACAACTGGACTCCAATGAAGGAGTAGTGTTCTGTTCCCACTTAAAGGCGATAAAGGCATGCTGGTTGTATACTAGGATGAGAGTTCCTTCTTACCTTTGTACTTCCAATAAGAGGGGCAGACAGGACCCGGAGCAGCGTCTCAGATAAGCGTACACACGTTAGGATGAAAACAATGCTGGTTTATTCCATAGATGAATGATCCAAAACATGGCATTGAAATCTTGCATGAAGCTTGTCTCTGCAGTCGCTACTTGTGGGTCAAAAAACTTTGCTTCTCCAGCTCTATGAGAATGGAACTCTCTGCAGTAAAGATGTCTCCTAATGACTGGGCAAAACAGGAAGAGACAACAGCACGTGCAGGAGCCACACCCCCATAGGCTGGACAAGGAAAGGCAGAAAGAATTGAGAGGTCTGGCCAGCAGGTGGCAGCAGAGACAAGCATCAATATAACAGATTAGACTGTAAAACAGGATTGAAACAGCACACTCCCCGTCTGGAATTCACTTTGGGGATTCCACTATTAGTCCATAACAATACCTAAACGAAGGGCATGTTAAATACAACAATTCAAATTCAAAACCAAAATGAGAAGAAAACGGCTAAAGTTCAGGTCCGGAAGCGTTCATCCCGTAGTGGCGCTCTCTACGGGCAACAGCAGAATGAGTTCGTGGATCGGCCTTGCAAAGGTCTTCGTCTCACCTTTCCTGAAGACCCTTAGCTCCACCTTCCGCACATTGCCGTCCTGGCTAGGTAGTGTCTTAGTAACAAGTCCCAGAGGCCAGTCAGTTCTTTGGGTGGTCTGATCTTTCATAAGGACCAGGTCCCCTTCCTTGATATTTGGCTTGGGATGTCGCCACTTCCTTCTTCCTTGAAGAACGGTGAGGTATTCCTTTCTCCATCGATTCCAGAAGTAGTCGGCCAAATATTGGACTCGTTTCCAGTGTCTTTGGTAGGTGTTGGCGTGAGTGAAGTCTCCGCTGGGAATTACCGCGTTGTCAATTTTTTGAGTAAGAAGGATGGTGGGAGTCAGCATAGTTGGTACCTCTGGATCCATTGTCACGGGCACGAGGGGTCTCGAATTGATGATGGCTGAGACTTCGGCTAAAAGAGTGACTAGAGTCTCGTGCGTGAGTCTTGAGGAGTTAACGTCCTTTAACATGGAGTTCAGGA
The DNA here is from genome assembly GCA_033576535.1 of Allobates femoralis. NCBI lineage: Eukaryota > Metazoa > Chordata > Amphibia > Anura > Aromobatidae > Allobates > Allobates femoralis. The sequence continues at coordinate 56,721,360 of JARQOC010000001.1, read as the reverse complement.
TGTTGCGTGAGATCCCTATCATCCTCTCCCAGGAGCCCCCCATGTGAGAACTGTGAGGAGAATTGAAGATCCAGGTGCAACCCTTGTCTGCTAGCTGGTCTTGGATTGGCTTGGTGTCGATGTTCAGCTCTCTACATGCACCGACGAAGTTGCTGCCACGGTCGGACCTCAGCTGCTTTACTGGTCCTCTAATGGCAAAGAACCTCCTTAAGGCATTGATCAGGCAGGAAGTATCCATGGATTCTAACACCTCAATGTGAACGGCTCGAACACTCATGCAGGTGAATAGCACAGCCCACCGCTTATTGTCTGCTCGGCTGCTACGAGCTCTGCGTGAAGATACCATCCATGGTCCGAACACGTCTAGGCCCACGTAGGTGAAAGGTGGTTCCATAGAAAGTCTGTCTGCAGGCAGATCAGCCATTTGTTGGCACAGTTGCCTTCCTCTCGTTTTGCGACAATGCACACAATCATGGAGTATTTGTGCTACACGTCTCTTCATTCCAATGATCCAAAGGCCTGCCGACCGTACGGCGCCCTCTGTGATCTGTCTGCCTTGGTGTTCAGTCCTTTCATGGTGATGTCGGATCAGCAAGACTGTAACGTGGTGTTTGTTGGGAATGATGAGAGGATTTTGTTCTGCGACTCCGAAACGAGCCTGATTTAAACGACCGCCGACTCTAAGTAAGCCAAAACTGTCCATAATCGGGTTTAGATTGGCTAGAGGGCTTCTTAGTGGAATCTGCTGTTTGTTGTGTAAACAGTTCCATTCGGTGGCGAATTCGCTCTGTTGGAGGTGGCGTATTATGAGGGACTCACCATGGGAGATGTCCTCAGCAGAAAGGGGTTTGTGGCACACATGCCAGCGATGACAGTCTCTGTTTTTTAGGTCTGTACGATAGCATCTGGCGATGTGCACTAACCTGGCGACAGTCCGGACGAGTCTTGTCCAGCTGGAGAAACGTTCAAAACGTTGGCAGCCGAGGTTGGAAGCTTCCTCTGCACTGGTGGCCAGGGTGTTGACTTCAGTTCGGACATCTGGATCGTTATCTGGATCTAGGATGCTGAAGTTTTCCTGGACACCTTCCTCCGACTGTCTCAACAGGAACTCTGGACCTGTAAGCCAAGAAGAGTTAGCAAAGGAAGATATAGACATGGGTCTAGTTGCATGATCTGCTGGATTCAGCTCCGATGGTACGTAACGCCATTGCTCTGGTTTGGAGGACCTCCTGATCCTTTCGATGCGGTTACTGACATACACATAGAATCGTCTTGATTGATTGTAGATGTAACCCAAAACGACCTTGCTGTCAGTGTAGAAGTGGACCTCATCCATTTCAATACACAGTTCTTGTAGTACGAAGTCAGCAATTTCCACTGCCAAGACGGCTCCACAGAGTTCGAGCCTGGGAATGGTATGGTCGGGCTTCGGGGCTAGCTTCGCCTTGCCGAATACCAGTCCAACGTAGCTTTGTCCGTTGGCATCCATCACCTTCAGGTATGCAACCGCTGCTATGGCTTCAGTGGAGGCGTCTGAGAAGACGTGGAGTTCTTTCCTTCCGCTAGAGGCAAGGGAGATTTTGGTGTAACATCTCGAGATGTGAATGTTGTTCAATCCGCACAACGACTGTTTCCAAGCTTCCCATTTTTGCTCTTTGTCAGAAGGGAGTGGGGTATCCCAATCCTTGACGGTTTCAGAGAATTGTCTCAACAAGGATTTGCCTTGTATAGTGATAGGCGCTACGAATCCGAGCGGGTCGAATAAGCTGTTCACTATGGAAAGGACGCCACGTTTCGTGAACGGTTTGTCTGAGCAATTTACTTGAAATCCGAAGGAGTCGGCTGCGAGATCCCATCTAATGCCGAGGCTCCTCTGCACGGGTGGGCTCTCTAGCCCCAAGTCAATGTCCTTGAATCCAGGGGCGTGGTCGCCCGAGTCAAAGGCTCTCATTACGGCTGGGCTGTTTGAAGCGATTTTGTGTAGCCTAAGTTTTGCCTGGGCCAGCATACTTTGGGTCCTTTTGAGCAAATCAATGGCTGCTTCCTCGGTGGGTAGTGATTTGAGCCCGTCATCTACGTAAAAGTCTTTTTCAACAAAGTCTCTCGCGTCTGTGCCATACTCGGACTCTCCCTCTGACGCGGTTCTTCGGAGACCATAGGTTGCTACTGCGGGTGAAGGGCTGTTCCCGAAAACGTGGACCCTCATTCGATATTCCACCATCTCTTTATTGGTGTCATTGTCCTTGTACCACAGAAATCTGAGGAAATTCCGGTGATCCTCCCTGACTAGGAAACAGTGGAACATCTGTTCGATATCAGCAGTGATGGCGACAAGTTCTTTTCTGAACCTCAGCAACACTCCTACTAAGTTGTTTGTTAGGTTGGGGCCGGTGAGGAGAACATCGTTAAGGGATACGCCTCCGTGTTTGGCGCTGGAGTCAAAGACAACCCTGATTTGGTTCGGTTTCCGTGGGTGGTATACACCAAATGAAGGCAGATACCAGCACTCTTCATTCTTCCTTAAGGATGGAGCGAGTTCCGCGTGGTTATTGCGAAATATCTTGTCCATGAAGGCCACGATATGTTCCCTCATCTCAGGCTTGTTGTTCATTGAACGCTGCAGAGAGTTAAATCTGGTCTGAGCTTGGTCTCGGTTGTTTGGGAGTCTTACCCTGGTGGATCGGAAGGGTAGTGGAGAGACCCAGTGGTTGGTTTCGTTTTTAGAGAACGTACGGTTCATTATCTCGATGAACTCTCTGTCCTCCACTGACAAGGCTACCTTATCGTCGTCCTTGGTCGTGTGAAAGACTGATCTTCCTAAGTTGTCGGAACGCAGGGAAGAAGCGACGTCGAGTAGCTGTATTGAGTCTGGGGGCTTCTCCTTCACTTCATAGTGATGAGGACATGGTCTTAGGCAGGTTGTGCGCCCATCTCCATGCACGTAGGTCCTGAAGGAGTCGATTTCTGATCGATCAACACACACATTTCCTATGACTACCCATCCCAAGTCCAGTCTCTGGGCGTATGGTGCATAGTCGGGTCCATTGCACTGTTGTCGCACCTTGTGTACCCTCAGGTTGTCTCTGCCGAGCAGGAGTAGAATGTCCGCGTTGTTATCTATAGGTGGGATAACGCTCGCGAGGTGTTTCAGGTGTGGCTGATGAAGTGCAGCTTCTGGGGTAGGAATTTCACTCCTGTGGCTGGGTATTTGGTCACATTCAACGAGCGTTGGTAGAGGTATTTCAGTCTTCCCGTTGATAGGAGAAGCAATGAATCCCCGGGCTCTTCTGCCGTTAGTCTCTATGCGGCCTGAGCAGGTGTTCAAGGTGTAGGGTTCTGATGGTCCACTAATTCCGAAGGCTTCAAAGAATTTGGTTCCTGCCAGGGACCGGTTGCTTTGGTCGTCTATGATGGCATACACCTTCATCGCCTTTTCTGGGCGTCCCTCGGGATAAACCTTGATGAGGCATATTCGGGCACAACATTTCTCCATTCGGCCCTCTCCACATACCTCTGAGCATGAGCAGGAAACAGTTGTGGCGGTGTCAGTCTGATTCTGTGGCTCCCCGCCATAACTTGGAGCGGGAGCGGTGGCGACTGTAGCCGGTGTGTCTCTAGCTAGCAGAGTAGGATGCATGGCTGAAATGTGCTTTTCGCTGTGGCACTCCCCACACTTGACTGTGGATTTACAGTCCTTGGCCATGTGCTCAAGTGATGCGCAGCATTTGAAGCAAATTCCAAGCTCAGTGAGGATCTTCTTGCGCTCCTGTAAGGTTTTGGATCTAAACCCCTTGCACTTGGTCAGTGAGTGTGGTTTTTTGTGGATGGGACATTCACGATTGAAAGACTTATCTCGTGGTGAGACAGTGTTCTGTTCGTCTGTGGGCGTTGCAGGTGATGGTAGTTCGGTCTTTCTAACACTCACAGCTCTCTTAGTGTCTCTGCGTTTTTGTATAGCACTTTCATACCTTGATGCTGGAGTTGCTGCAGCTGCCGAAGTGTTGGATTCTAGGAAGTCGAGGCTGGGGTCATTCCTCATCTGGGCCTGCTCGTCAATGAATCTGCAGAAATGGATAAATGGGGGAAAGGTGACGTCGTTCACTCTTTTGTACCTTGAGACTGACGTTGCCCATTTCTCCTGCAGACTGTATGGCAGCTTCACCACGATTGGATTTACTCCGTGGGCTGAATCCAGATAGCACAGCCCGGACAGACGAGGGTCTCTTTTGGCGAGCTCCAGCTCCATGAGCAGATCACTTAGGTCTTGGAGCTTGTGGACTTCTTTAAGGTTGATCTTTGAGAAATCCTGCAGTCTCTTGAATAGGGCTTTCTCTATTGCTTCCGCGCTGCCAAAGGTGCGTTCCAGCCTTTGCCATGCGGCGGCGAGACCTGCTTCTGCTTGTCCTACATAGACGGTTCTGAGGCTCTTGATACGGCTTGAAGAGCCTGGGCCCAACCACTTGATCAGGAGGTCGAGTTCCTGTTCTTCGGTTAGGTTGAGATTGGCGATGGCTGCCTTGAAGGTTGCTTTCCAGGCCCTGTAGTTCTCTGCACGATCATCGAAATTCACAAGACTAGTACTGATTAGCTCTCTGCTCACCATGAACCTGGCAAACTCGGACATGTCCGACTTCTCACCACTTGTTGCCACGACGACTCGTGATGCCCCTGGGGTGTATGGGCCGCCTGGCGTGAATGGATGAGCTGTTTCCGGGTAGAATGATGCTGCTGCAGGGTTGAGCTGTGGTTTAGCCCTTGAAGAATCTGACGAATACCGCTTGAGCTGTGAAGGTGGGCCAGGAAACGCTGGGTTGCCATCTTGTGGTGGTGACTGTGTTTGAGAGGGTATCTCTCGGCGACTGTCGTTAATTAGCTCGGGCGCCTTCGAGGGTACTGGCACCTTTTGAAGTATGTTGGGGGTTTTGGCGTCGTTGACTTGGACGGTACTGTAAACCGGGGTCGCTACAGGTACCCGGTTTAGCACATAGTCTCTGGTGCGATCGACTGGATCATCCGTTTCCAGTGGTGGCGAGTTAGCTGGATCAATGCCTGCTCGAGTAGTCTTACTTTAGCTAGCGCAACCTCCTCTTCCATCTGTGACCGAAGGATCTGTATTCGAGCCTCCGCTTCTGCTTCTGCCCTTTTAGCCTCTGCTTCTGCCCTTTTAGCCTCTGCTTCTGCTTCTGCCCTTTTTTCCTCTGCCCTTGCTTCTGCCTTTGCTTCTGCCCTTTTTTCTTCCGCTTCTCTCTCAGTGAAAGAACGTCTCACCCTGGATTCCTCTGCTATTATGCGGGCCTCTAGTATCCTGTCACTCATGGTTGAACTTCTTGAGGATGATGACCTGGATGCCCGAGAGGAACGCTTAGATGAGGTCGATCGGTGTGATCTGGTTTCTTGCAGGTGAGAGATGCGGTGTTCGGCCTTGTTTATGGCGTGTCGGACCTTGGCATCTCTCCCTTCGTCCGTCTCTAGCGCCTTACTGAGGTCTGAAAGAGATTCATCAGAATTAAAGTCTCTTAGAAGGGTAATGTACCTTGTTGACAGTCTCTTGTATCCTTCATGGGCGGCGTTCAGCCGTTCCATAACAGATTGTAAGCTTGCGGCGTCGCCTGACGAGGGTTCAAGTCTCGACATGTAAGAGGCGACGCGTTCCCACTGTTCTTCCAGGCGTTCACTTAGCTCATCTTTCATAGCCTGATAGTTTTCAATTGCCTTTACCGTTGGTTTGTAAGAACGTTTTGGTCGGGTAACTTGGTCTGCTTGAGACGTGGGGTCTGCCTCCTGGGCTTCATCGTGGACAGTATCAGGTTGTATTTGCTCTGTTTCAGCAGTGGGAGCCTGTCCGAGGTCCTTTTCGGCCATTTTGAATAAAGGTGTACTGTCTCTTTAAAAAACTCAACTTTTGAATAGGGGTCCGAAAATCGCTGTGCGGCTCTGCGGGAACTCCCGGATGGGATCCCCAAGGTGGCTTTGACGAAACTTGGGGTTCGCAGTTCGCCGATGTGCAGTAATGAGGTATAGTGTACTGCAGGCTTATGGAGGCGATGTGGCCAGAAGGAAACCGCTGGTGCATAAAAACAGTTCTTTATAACAGTACAGGCAGAGCTAATACAAGATGTGCAGGTGGGAGAGCTTCCCTCAAGCTTGTCCAGACGTGCACTGCTGCAGGCAGACAGATACACAAGGCTTGTTGCTGGGCAGATTAATGCACAGAGGGACAGGGCACATGGAGGGCTATAGCTGGATGTTGGGCTGTAAGGCAGTTTTCTAGCTGATAGGAGCTTTTAGGCATAGTTTTTTGACTATTAGGAGCTTTCAATCAAAGTTTTTTGACTATTCTGTTCCCACTTAAAGGCGATAAAGGCATGCTGGTTGTATACTAGGATGAGAGTTCCTTCTTACCTTTGTACTTCCAATAAGAGGGGCAGACAGGACCCGGAGCAGCGTCTCAGATAAGCGTACACACGTTAGGATGAAAACAATGCTGGTTTATTCCATAGATCAGTGATGGCGAACCTATGGCACGCGTGCCAGGGGTGGCACGCAGAGCCGCCTCCGCTGGCACGCGGCCTCGCCACTACACTGCTGCTTTGATCTGCCGGCGTGCGGCGCGGCGCCGGCAGATCAAAGCTGTGTTGGAGCAGAGGAGACATTTCTCCTCTCTCCAACACTCTTCCTAGATGGTGGGCGGGACATTTCCCTATGGGCCGCCCACCCCCCACCTCTCCTCCAGCCCACCTCTCCTCCAGCCTCAGTACTGCTCTGTCACCGAGCGGCCACGGCCGTGAAGGGGGCGGGGCCACGGCCGTGAAGGGGGCGGGGCCACGGCCGTGAAGGGGGCGGGCCGTTTCCCCAAAGCAGTGCCCTTCTCACAGCAATCAGGAGGCCCTCCCAGCGTCTTCATCTCATTCTGATCTCTGAGATGATCATGTGACCCCTGATGCCTCCTCTGATGTGACATCATCACAGGTCCTACCGGTATATGTGAGTATCATGTCTGTGTGTGTCTTTCTGAGTGTCGTTCTGTCTGTCAGAATGTCTCTATCTGTGTGTTTGACAGTGTCTGTGTGTCTCTCTGTCTCTACACAACACTATACAGTATATACAGGTCCACACTACATGCTGTACTAGTGTGCCTATATACTGTATATATAGTGTGGACCTGTATATACAGTATAGTGCTGTGTATACAAGATATAACCAACAGTCTCAGATGTGTGCCCAGGGGTCCGCAGCGTGTAACGTGCCCAGGGTCCGCAGCGTGTAACGTGCCCAGGGTCCGCAGCGTGTAACGTGCCCAGGGTCCGCAGCGTGTAACGTGCCCAGGGTCCGCAGCGTGTAAGGTGCCCAGCGTCCGCAGCGTGTAAGGTGCCCAGCGTCCGCAGCGTGTAAGGTGCCCAGGGTCCGCAGCGTGTAACGTGCCCAGGGTCCGCAGCGTGTAAGGTGCCCAGGGTCCGCAGCGTGTAAGGTGCCCAGGGTCCGCAGCGTGTAAGGTGCCCAGGGTCCGCAGCGTGTAAGGTGCCCAGGGTCCGCAGCGTGTAACGTGCCCAGGGTCCGCAGCGTGTAAGGTGCCCAGGGTCCGCAGCGTGTAAGGTGCCCAGGGTCCGCAGCGTGTAAGGTGCCCAGCGTCCGCAGCGTGTAAGGTGCCCAGCGTCCGCAGCGTGTAAGGTGCCCAGCGTCCGCAGCGTGTAAGGTGCCCAGCGTCCGCAGCGTGTAAGGTGCCCAGCGTCCGCAGCGTGTAAGGTGCCCAGCGTCCGCAGCGTGTAAGGTGCCCAGCGTCCGCAGCGTGTAACGTGCCCAGGGTCCGCAGCGTGTAAGGTGCCCAGCGGTCCGCAGCGTGTAAGGTGCCCAGGGTCCGCAGCGTGTAAGGTGCCCAGGGTCCGCAGCGTGTAAGGTGCCCAGGTCCGCAGCGTGTAAGGTGCCCAGCGTCCGCAGCGTGTAAGGTGCCCAGCGTCCGCAGCGTGTAAGGTGCCCAGCGTCCGCAGCGTGTAAGGTGCCCAGCGTCCGCAGCGTGTAAGGTGCCCAGCGTCCGCAGCGTGTAAGGTGCCCAGCGTCCGCAGCGTGTAAGGTGCCCAGCGTCCGCAGCGTGTAAGGTGCCCAGGGTCCGCAGCGTGTAACGTGCCCAGGGTCCGCAGCGTGTAACGTGCCCAGGGTCCGCAGCGTGTAACGTGCCCAGGGTCCGCAGCGTGTAAGGTGCCCAGGGTCCGCAGCGTGTAAGGTGCCCAGGGTCCGCAGCGTGTAAGGTGCCCAGGGTCCGCAGCGTGTAAGGTGCCCAGCGTCCGCAGCGTGTAAGGTGCCCAGGGTCCGCAGCGTGTAAGGTGCCCAGGGTCCGCAGCGTGTAAGGTGCCCAGCGTCCGCAGCGTGTAAGGTGCCCAGCGTCCGCAGCGTGTAAGGTGCCCAGCGTCCGCAGCGTGTAAGGTGCCCAGCGTCCGCAGCGTGTAAGGTGCCCAGCGTCCGCAGCGTGTAAGGTGCCCAGCGTCCGCAGCGTGTAAGGTGCCCAGCGTCCGCAGCGTGTAAGGTGCCCAGGGTCCGCAGCGTGTAACGTGCCCAGGGTCCGCAGCGTGTAAGTGCCCAGGGTCCGCAGCGTGTAACGTGCCCAGGGTCCGCAGCGTGTAAGGTGCCCAGGGTCCGCAGCGTGTAAGGTGCCCAGGTCCGCGGCGTGTAAGGTGCCCAGGGTCCGCAGCGTGTAAGGTGCCCAGCGTCCGCAGCGTGTAAGGTGCCCAGCGTCCGCAGCGTGTAAGGTGCCCAGGGTCCGCTGGGTGTAAGGTGCCCAGGGTCCGCTGGGTGTAAGGTGCCCAGGGTCCGCAGCGTGTAAGGTGCCCAGGGTCCGCAGCGTGTAAGGTGCCCAGGGTCCGCAGCGTGTAAGGTGCCCAGGGTCCGCAGCGTGTAAGGTGCCCAGGGTCCGCAGCGTGTAAGGTGCCCAGGGTCCGCAGCGTGTAAGGTGCCCAGGGTCCGCAGCGTGTAAGGTGCCCAGCGTCCGCAGCGTGTAAGGTGCCCAGCGTCCGCAGCGTGTAAGGTGCCCAGCGTCCGCAGCGTGTAAGGTGCCCAGCGTCCGCAGCGTGTAAGGTGCCCAGCGTCCGCAGCGTGTAAGGTGCCCAGCGTCCGCAGCGTGTAAGGTGCCCAGCGTCCGCAGCGTGTAAGGTGCCCAGGGTCCGCAGCGTGTAACGTGCCCAGGGTCCGCAGCGTGTAACGTGCCCAGGGTCCGCAGCGTGTAACGTGCCCAGGGTCCGCAGCGTGTAAGGTGCCCAGGGTCCGCAGCGTGTAAGGTGCCCAGGGTCCGCAGCGTGTAAGGTGCCCAGGGTCCGCAGCGTGTAAGGTGCCCAGCGTCCGCAGCGTGTAAGGTGCCCAGCGTCCGCAGCGTGTAAGGTGCCCAGGGTCCGCTGGGTGTAAGGTGCCCAGGGTCCGCTGGGTGTAAGGTGCCCAGGGTCCGCAGCGTGTAAGGTGCCCAGGGTCCGCAGCGTGTAAGGTGCCCAGGGTCCGCAGCGTGTAAGGTGCCCAGGGTCCGCAGCGTGTAAGGTGCCCAGGGTCCGCAGCGTGTAAGGTGCCCAGGGTCCGCAGCGTGTAAGGTGCCCAGGGTCCGCTGTGTGTAAGGTGCCCAGGGTCCGCAGTGTGTAAGGTGCCCAGGGTCCGCAGCGTGTAACGTGCCCAGGGTCCGCAGCGTGTAAGGTGCCCAGCGTCCGCAGCGTGTAAGGTGCCCAGGGTCCGCAGCGTGTAAGGTGCCCAGCGTCCGCAGCGTGTAAGGTGCCCAGGGTCCGCAGCGTGTAAGGTGCCCAGGGTCCGCTGTGTGTAAGGTGCCCAGGGTCCGCAGTGTGTAAGGTGGTCAGGGTCCGCAGTGTGTCACGTGTATACAGCAGGCAGTTTCTAATGTTTTTACAGTCTGCAGTCTCTAATGTGTATACGGCCCGCAGTCTGTAGTGTGCAGCATCACAAAATTTTCCTGAGAGTTCTCTGTGTTCTTCACGGTGTCTCCATGGATCCTGTTCCTCTCTACGCCCAGCACTGGACTTTCTGCCGCCACCTTTCATCTTTCCCCATCTTTAGGATCAGGCTGAGTCTTGGCTATCTATATACCACAGCATCCTATCTATAAAGCACAGCCTCCTGGGTATGCTGGGTATAATTCTCCTGTTTACTGAGTGTAATCCTCAGTATCTGTAGTATTCTGTATATATACACTGCACAGTACCACTTCTCCTGTCCTGTATACTGGATGTAATCCTCAGTATCTGTATTATTCTGTATATATACACTGCACAGTACCACTTCTCCTGTCCTGTATACTGGGTGTAATCCTCAGTATCTGTATTATTCTGTATATATACACTGCACAGTACCACTTCTCCTGTCCTGTTCTATTTGTACATGGCAAAAAATGGAACAATGTGTCCATGATTTCATTGCAACCAGTGAGTTGCAAGCAATGTCTCCCAGAGATATCTCTGTGTGTGACAGTACCTTAAGGCTCCTTTCACATCAGCGGTAAACTGATGTTTGCGGCCAATCCATCAGGTGGCACCGCATCTGCCAGATCAGCCGTCTTGCAGCCCAGATGCGGCAAGCCCCATGCATTGTGTATGGAGCTTGCAGTCTGGTGCGGCAAGTGGTGTTCTGCCAGGTGCGGCAGATCCGGTACTTGCGGCCGATGAAAAACAATGCTGTAAGTGGTGGGTTTTTTTTCCGCCGTCGCAAGGGCTGGATCTGCCGCACCAGACTGCAAGCTCCATACACAATGCATGGGGCTTGCCGCATCTGGGCTGCAAGTCGGCTGATCTGGCAGATGCGGTGCCACCTGATGGATTGGCCGCAAACATCAGTTTACCGCTGATGTGAAAGCAGCCTGCGAAAGTGATGAGGGCATGACAACGTAAAAGCAAATTTCACTGTTAAAGGCTGATGGGTGATATAGTGTGTGGGCTGGTGGGGCTTGTTTTTAAGGGCTGCTTTTTGGTCCCAGTCCGGCCCTGAAGGTGAGTATGACTTTTTTTTTTTCTTTCTATTTACAGCAGGATGGAGCATTACTAAGGGGGCAGGATGGGGCATTACTAAGGGGGCAGGATGGGGCATTACTAAGGGGGCAGGATGGGGCATTACTAAGGGGGCAGGATGGGGCATTACTAAGGGGGCAGGATGGGGCATTACTAAGGGGGCAGGATGGGGCATTACTAAGGGGGCAGGATGGGGCATTACTAAGGGGGCAGGATGGGGCATATTACTCTGCTGGGGGCAGGATGGGGCATATTACTCTGTGCTGGGGGCAGGATGGGGCAATAGTAACAGGGGGCAGAATTTGGCATATTATGTGATGGGGCATATTACTATGTAATGTGGGCAGGATGTGGCAGATAAATATGTGATGGGGGCAAGGATGGGGCATATTAATATGTGATGGGGACAAGGATGGGGCAGATTACTATGTGATGGGGTCAAGGATAGGGCAATACTACCAGGGGGCAAGATGGGGCATATTACTATGTGATGGGGACAAGGATGGGGCACATTACTGCTGGATGGGGCATATTACTGCAAAGGAATAAGGATGGGGCATATTACTGCAAAGGAATAAGGATGGGGCATATTAATGGCAAGTGGACAAGGATGAAACACATCACTGCAGGATGGGGCATATTACTTCAAGGGGACATGGATGGGGCATATTACTGCAAGGAGAGAAGGATAGGGCATTACTGCAGGATGGGGCATATTACTGCAAGGGGACAAGAATGTGGCATATTACTGCAGGATGGGGCATATTGCTGCAAGGGGACAAGGATAGGGCATTACAGCAGGATGGGGCATTACTACATGATAGGGGCAGGATGGGGACATTACCACAAGGGACAAGGATGGGACATTACCGAAGAGGACAAGGATGGGGAATACTACAAGGGGATAAGGATAAAGACATTACTACAAGAAGGGGGTCAGGATAGGAACATTACTGCCAGGAGAGGGTCAGGATGGAGCACAACTGCAAGGAGAGGGTCAGGATGGGGCCATAAATGCATGGAGATGGTCAGGATGGATCATATAGCTAGGAGAAGATCAGGATGGAGCACATTGCTACAAGGAGAAGATCAGGATGGAGCACATAACTGCAAAGAGAGGGTCGGGATGGAGCACATTACTGCAAGGAGAGGGTCAGGATGGAGCACCTTACTGCAAGGAGAGGGTCAGGATGGAGCACCTTACTGCAAGGAGAGGGTCAGGATGGAGCACATTACTGCAAGGAGAGGGTCAGGATGGAGCACATTACTGCAAAGAGAGGGTCAGGATGGAGCACATTACTGCAAGGAGAGGGTCAGGATGGAGCACATAGCTACAAGGAGAGGGTCAGGATGGAGCACATAGCTACAAGGAGAGGGTCAGGATGGAGCACATTACTGCAAGGAAAGGGACCAGGATTTCAGCATGAAATCTGCTTGCATTCCATGATAAAATCTATCTCCTATCTGTCTAATATTCTGCATTTTTTCCATACAGATCAATCCACCTGCTGTTTCTAGAAAGTGCAGTGGCAGCGGCTCAGCTTCAATGTGCAGTACACATGAGCTGGATGACCACTGCCGAAGAGAAGAGAAGACTGCAAAGGTAAGTTTAAAATCAATTAATTGTTAAAATAATTGAATTGATCATCAATGTTTCAGGACTACAAGCCCTGTACAGGGAAGAGAGTTAGCATCTGCTGGCTCTCCCCCCTGTGCAGCGCTTATGATTACTACTGCTGTAATTTAGGTTATATTATCGTATTGGCACTTCGCCATAAATAATTTCGTTTTGGGTTGCGGTTTGGGCACTCGGCCTCAGAAAGGTTCGCCATCACTGCCATAGATGAATGATCCAAAACATGGCATTGAAATCTTGCATGAAGCTTGTCTCTGCAGTCGCTACTTGTGGGTCAAAAAACTTTGCTTCTCCAGCTCTATGAGAATGGAACTCTCTGCAGTAAAGATGTCTCCTAATGACTGGGCAAAACAGGAAGAGACAACAGCACGTGCAGGAGCCACACCCCCATAGGCTGGACAAGGAAAGGCAGAAAGAATTGAAAGGTCTAGCCAGCAGGTGGCAGCAGAGACAAGCATCAATATAACAGATTAGACTGTAAAACAGGATTGAAACAGCACAAGTAGAACCATCTAAAAGAGGATCACAAGGAAATTGACAGCATGTGACTTAAATATGAGTGTCTGTAGGATTGAGTATGTATAAGCATGTGATATTTAAGTTTTTTCTTTTTTTAATAAATTTGCAGCAATTTCTACATTTCTGTTTATTTTCAGTCAAAATAGGGTGCAGAGTGTATATTAATGAGAAAAAAATAAACTTTTTTTTTAAAATTTACCAAATGACTGCAATGAAACGTAGAGTGAAAAATTTAAAGGGGTCTGAATACTTTCCATACCCACTGAATAAGAACCACACAGAAGAATCCAGCACAAGGATCATTAATGGTAATGGCAGGCTTTGCACAAGCATACAGACACACAATGATGGCTGGTAGAGCTGTGGCCCTATAGACAGACATAGTCCTGCATCCATGTAGTATACACACAGGAGGTTGGCACATGTCTACAAAACTATGGGCAGTTCCAATATGGCCGCTGCCTGGCACTAACTAGTCAGACATGTCCACCATGTAGCACCGTCCACATATCACATGCAATGACCTGCATTCTCAGCATCAAAAAGCAGCCACTGCACTAAGCTGGTAAAATGGTGCGTCTTCCCCAAAAGACCACGTCTCATTCTTCCGAAATGCTTAGCCAATCACAAGCGCCGCACACAGGGCTGTCCAGAGCTAATTGCAGAAGTCTAACAATTGGGTTGAGTGAGATATGTGGAAGGGAGAAGAGCACCAGTGACCAACGGCCGCTCAGGAGAAACCTGGCCGTATGCCTGTATTTACCGAGGGGCAGCATTGGAAGTGGTGTGTAAGTTATGGACAATTAGTCCTGCAGCAGAGGCGTATGTAAAATGGACAATGCGTCCTGAACCAGGGGCATTTTACTCCAATTGAAGTCTCTAGATTCCTCTTTAATTGCCCCCATAAAGTATGAAGCCAAGAAAAGTGCGCCACAAAGACTGTATGATTGCAACACAGTGAATTCCTTCACACCCACAATATAATGACCCTACTGTACCTTCCCTCAACTATCCTACCAAAGTATGATCTCCAACTGTGAGCCCCACATTGCTCTCTATTTAGTATAATGGATTTCCATACAGTATAATATCCCCTACACCTTTTCACACTATTTAATGGACATCAACACAGCCCTCAAATAGCCCTCCATAAGGTATAAAGGTTCCCTCATAGCCCTCCAACTATTATAAGGGGTTCCATATAGTGTAATTGGCTCCATATATTATTATGCATCACCCATCGTCTTCCATATATTATAATACACTCCCAAAGTCCTATATATAGTATAATTCACCTCATGTCCTCCATATTGTATAATGCACACCCCACAGTCCTCCATATAGTATAATGCACCCCATAGTCTTTCATATATTATATTGCACTCCTAAAGTCCTCCATATAGTATATTGCACCCTCAAATTCCTCCATATATCATAATGAACCCCAAAGTCCTTTATATAGTATATTGCACCTCCAAAGTTTTCCATATTGCATAATGCACCTCCATAACTTTCCATATAGTTTAATGCACCCACCCCATAGCATTCCATACATTATAATGCACCCCACAGAGCCCTCCATATAGTATAAAGAACTCTCCGTAACCCTCCATATAGTATATTGAACCCTTCTATAGTCCTTCATATAGTATAATGAACCCCCCATAATCTTTCATATAGTATATTGCACCCCCAATGTCCTCCATATAGTATAATGCACCCCAATAGTCCTCCATATAGTATATTGCACCCCCCAAAGTCCTCCATATAGCATATTGCACCCTCAAAGTCTTCCATATAGTATATAGCACCCCATATCTCTCCATATATTATAATGCACCCCCCAGAGCCCTCCATATAGTGTAATACACCCCCATAGCCCTGCATATAGTATACAGCACCCCCAGAACCCTCATATTGTATAATGCACCCTCCATGGTCCTCCATATAGTATATTGCACCCCCCATAGTAATTCATATAGTATAATGAACCCCCCTCATAATCCATCATATAATATATTGCACCCTCAAAGTCTTCCATATAGTATATTGCACCCCATATCTCTCCATATATTATAATGCACCCCTCAGAGCCCTCCATATAGTGTAATGCATTCCCATAGCCCTGCATATAGTATACAGCACCCCCCAGAACCCGCATAAAGTATAATGCACCCTCCATGATCCTCCATATAGTATATTGCACCCCCATAGTAATTCATATAGTATAATGAACCCCCTCATAATCCTTCATATATTATATTGCACCACCATAGTCCTCCTATACTATAATGGACATCACAGAGTCTCCCAGTGTACTCACTGAATAATAAAAAAAATACTCACTTCTCTCTTCGGTCCTCGCGTCTCATCAACGTCTGTCTGCCACTCTGCATGGCTCAGCACAGGTGCGGTGAGGGATGATGCCATCACTCTCCGCCATAAAGGGGGGGAGACAGCAGCGGCCATGGAAATTGAAGGCAAAGAGTGGCAGCTTGGATAGTACATATATCGTGGGCAGTGGGTCCCATAGCAGTCACTATCTGCAGGGTGCCTGCTACCCTCCATTTAGCACCAGGTGGCGCTGCCTGAGGCGACCAACTAAGGTCGCCTCATGATATGTGCGCCTTCTTTCATGTTGGAAAAGAACAAATTTGCATATTTGGTGATATAACAGAATTCTGTGATGACACTTTTTGCACCGATTCAAACAATCATGCTGTCACATTACTCTGCTGTATAGTATATACAGCTTGGCAGCAGAAAACAGCTAGGACGGGGGTGAATCAGAACCATAAGAGTTTATTCATATGTAGCGTTTTTTCTGTCTTTTTTCCTATTAATTTTTGGAGCAGAAAAACGCAGTGTTTAATAGAAACAGCAAAATAAATGCGATTTTTTTTTTTTTTTTTTTTTTTTTTTTTTTTTTTTTTTTCCTTGCATTTATTGACACGCAGTTATTTTAATATACAGTATGTCAGTTCTTTCAGTGTTTTTTATTCATTTTTTCTCCATTGAGGTCAATGCTCCATAAATTCTAGAGAAAAAAACACAGCAAAAACACTGAGAATGAACAAATCCTTAGAGAGGAAAAAACGACTGTGCTCTGCCAGCATGAAGTCAATATGTCAGTGAGATTCAGTATATGATGACTGAGAGGCTAATGGCTATTTTCCTTATTTGCCACAGAGCAAAAGCCAAAATTCCAACTATACGATTGGCCTGAGCTTTTACAGCTTCCAGGTTTGCCACAATAGTATTGCTGTACGCTCACCCTGAAACTGCCAGATAGGAGTGCCACATCTTATAGCCCAACAGCCATCATCAAGGTGCATTTCTTTGTTAGGTCCCTATCTAATACTATTCTGGGTTTAAAACCTATTTATCGGCAGGTAGAAACTTGCTAAAAAAAATATTAAAGGGAACCTATCAGGTTGTTTATGCCCCCAAACCTATCACTACCTGTCCCTGCAGCTTCCTAATACATGCCTAAGAATCCCTGTCTGATTTAACACTGTGCTGTTTTAGCTGAGAAAAATGGTTTTATTACATAATGTCCCTATGATAATAAGCAGGGTGTCATCACGAGTGCAGACACTATGGGTATTTTTTCCTACTCCATGTCCCCTCTTGCTGCTTGGTTAACACGCCCCGGTAGGTGTGATTACCTAATTCAAGTGCACAATCCCGAAGTTTGAAGTCAATCTTCTCCTTCCTGGTATGACGCCGCGGCACGTCATTTCCGGTCTTGTGCATTGTGGGTGAGTAATTGGGTGTACTCACTGGCTTCAGAATATGCACTGTGCATGCTCTAGAGCCCACCACAACACCCAATACTCACCATTAATGCGCAGGACCGGAAATGACGTGCCACTGCATCATACCATGGACCTGTAGAAGTGCTCACATGCAAAACAGCTGTAGTCCTGGTGCTCCAACTACCCTTCTTCTTCTCTGCTCACGGCTGTACCACTATGTACTTTTTTTAACTTTTTGCTAATAAAGGCTTCAGAATATATACTGTGCATGTTCTAGAGCCCACCACAACACCCAATACTCACCATTAATGCGCAGTACCGGAAATGACATGCCGCTGTGTCATACCATGGACCCGTAGAAGCGCTCACACGTGAAACAGCTGTAGCCCTGGTGCTCCAGTTAACCTTCCTCTTCCCTGCTCATGGCTGTACCGCTATGTACGTTGTTAACTTTTTGCTAATATAGGAAGTATTTTAACAAAGAGATACGCCTTGACGTTGGCTATTGGGCTTGCAACGAATGGTCGTTTCCTTAGTAGTAATGCTTTTTATATTCCTGTATTCAAAGTTTGCATACCTTAGTGTTTCATATTGCAGCTATTTTATGTATTGATCATGTTATGTAAAAGCCAATGCATTAATCAGCTGATTTCTCAAACTCCGGTTTCAGAAAGCATCAATCTGTTAACTCTTCCAGGAACCAGATCAATTTTGCCAGCTGTTCAATTGTAGGGGTAAAGTAGTATTCCATAAAATATTTTTTACCTACTTTTTCAGTTTTGCTTATTTTTTTGTTTTCCTTCTTTTGGATTGTTGCCTCGCCTTTCTTCTTTTTTTTTACTAACCCATACTGTAAAGCAATCATAGCCTAATTCCCTACTTCCTTGCATGTCAGCCTTTTAGAAAATCAGAGCGGAATATTTAATAATTTGCTGATTTGTCTTAACAAAGCCTGCCGCAATCATGAGCACAAAGCCATCAAGCCACAAACGTGTAGGTAATTGTTAGGCCTGGGGGGGGGGTCATAATCATTGAACGTCGAGGCATAGAGGAAGATGAAAAGCGACTATGTATTGCTGGTATTACATTTGTACTTGTGTAAAAAATCTAGGAGATCTTTGGGGATGAAAAGCAAGAAAAAATAATTCTGGTTATTCGACGATAGATTCATGACCAAGTCAACTGGATCTGATGGCGTTGAATATGTGGACGGCAAATAGCCATTGTGAGAGGTGTCATTTGGCCACAGGGATTTTCCGGGAGAAATGACTCTTCTTCCATGAAGCTTCTCCTCTTCTTGATATTACTGAAAACCTGTCACTCTATAAATCGTATCCATTGCATTAAGTATCCGTTGATGGGAGGATAATGAACGACTGAACATCTAGAGGTTACATTGTCCTTGCCCATATAGCCAGGATGACATAATACACATTTTATGCTGTATCATCCGTTTTAATATATATTTATGGCCTTTTTAATACGATATCCTGCTGTATATCTGGAGAGAGGCTTATTAGAGCTCAAAGGAGTGGAAAATAGTGATAGCCCTAGTGAGATCATGCTTTACAGCTCTCAGCATGATATCTGCTGCAGATTAACAAATTATGCAATACAGATGAGGGGTTCGGGGAGGAAAAGCAATTGTGGCGCTATGGTGTGTGAATCGGAGCAGGTGTTAGGACATTCAAATGCGAACGTCTGTACAGGACTCTTTATTAGGAAGGAGAAAAGCTTTACATGATATTAGCCGAGTGCGGCTGACACTTGACGTATGGGATATTACTGTGCTTTTTACATCTGCTAGGCAATATGCATATCAAAGAGCAAAAATAGCATAAAATATAATGCAAAAAAATATATATTCAATATAAGACTCTGGATCCGGGGAGAAAGATTCAAAGACGTTCGAATTGGCCTAAGGGCATCTATCCTTGATAAGCCACCTACCCCCTCGCTCTCATTATTTATTCTCGTCCACAGAGTATATATTTATACATGGATACCATTGCCTATGCAAAGTCACATAAAGCGCACTCATAATCTGCATGAAATATCATTTTGCCTTAGGATAGTGAATTCACAGCCTGAGGATACACAAAAGAGGAGGTAACATCAAACATAACATGCAAGCAAATGCATATTGAATGGATTGGCTAAATATAGCTGGAGCGGTAATGCACATGTTATGTAGGGTGATGCATATTGCAGTACAACGGAGACATACATTCCCTCATATTAGCAGAATATTTCTAATTAAGAGAAGAATTTTATCATGGTGTTTGTTGTTTGGTATTGATCATGACATTTTAGATATGTTCGGTTAACGCTTTTCTCATCATGTACAAGTCTTCTAAAGTGAGTGGGAGATGTGGGAATGGCAAGGAAAGTGCACAAGACTTTCTCTTTATCTCCCATTCACATTAAAAAAAGTAAAAACAGAAAAAGGAGACTAAATTCAAATGATACTTGGGCGCTGCTTTATGTAGGGTTAATGCGTTTCAGCACTTGCAGGGGCCTTCTTCAGGTCTTCATGGTACATATTACCAGCATTCATTTTGGCATGTTTAGTTTAATAATGATAATAATCTTTATTTATATAGCGCTAGCTTCACAATTCAGAAGTTCATATTCGAACAATCATAAGAAACAGTTATCAGAAAATACAATACAAAGCATGATACAGTAATTAAAGCAAAATAATGACAGCCCTGCTCATAAGCGTTTATAATCTATCAATTGGGGGGGGGTGATACAAAGTACAGGGGCTTATTTACAATGATGGTACAGTCAACTTGATAAGATGGGAACAGATAGGAGCAGCATAAGTGGCCACCAACCATTATTTGTGATGCATGTGAGACTGGTGGAGCGGATAGGCTATGTCTAAATGACTTTGACTAGGGATCATGAGAGGCCACCCTAAAAAGATGTGTTTATAGTGATCATCTGAAACTATGTAAGTTGTGGATAGACCTAATTTCTTGGGGTAGAGCATTTCAGAGAATTGGTGCGGCTCAGGAGAAGTCTTGGAGTCGGGAGTGAGAGGTTCAGATTAATGCAGAAGTGAGTCTAAAGTCAGTTCCAGAGCAAAGAGAACGGGTGGGATGATAGACAGAGATGAGGGTAGAGAGGTAGGGAGGTACTGCACTATGAAGAGCTTTGTGGGTGTGAACAAGCAGTTTGAATTGGATCCTATAGTGTATAGGCAGCCAGTGCAATGACTGGCATAGAGCAGATGTGTCTGAGTAACAGTTAGCCAGGTAGGTGATCCTGGCTGCTGCATTAAGGATGGACTGGAGAGGGGAGAGTATAGTGCGGGGGAGGCTTATTAAAAGAGAATTACAATAGTCAAGGTGGGAGTGAGTCAGGACCACAGTGAGGGTTTTGTGTTTTCCAAGGTGAGAAAGGGGCGAATTCTAGAGATATTCTTCAGGTGCAAGCAGCAAGAGCGCGGCGAGAGATTGCATATATGGGGTGAAGGAAAGATCAGAGTCAAACATAACACCCAGACAGCGAGCTTGCTGTCTAGGCATTATCGTGGTGCCGCACACTGAGAGAGAGATGTTGGATTTAGGGAGGTTAGTGGAAGGTGGGAGCAGAATAAGTTCAGTTTTGGAACAGTTGAGTTTCAGATAGAGAGCGGACATGATATTAGAAACTGCGGTTATACAGTCATTGGTGTTCTTTATTAGAGGGGAGTAAGGCTGGGGAAGAAGTGT
The DNA here is from genome assembly GCA_033576535.1 of Allobates femoralis. Lineage (NCBI taxonomy): Eukaryota > Metazoa > Chordata > Amphibia > Anura > Aromobatidae > Allobates > Allobates femoralis. The sequence goes on along the minus strand of JARQOC010000001.1, from coordinate 56,700,740 downwards.
ATAGTTGTGCTTCATCAGCATAAAGATGGTACTGAAAGCCAAATTTGCTGGTGGTCTGTCCAATCGAGGCTGTGTAGAGAGAAAAGAGGTCCAAGAGCTGAACCTAGAGGGTCCCCAATAGTGAAAGGAAGAGGGGAGGAAGTGAAGCCAGCAAATGATACACTGAAAGAGCGGTCAGAAAGATAGGAAGAGAAACAGCACACAGCTGTGTCCTTGATGCCGATGGTTTGCAGCAAGAAGAGTAGGAGATGGTGGCCAACCGTGTCAAAGGCTTCATAGAGATCAAGAAGAATAAGCAGAGAGTGGTCACCATTACGTTTTGCTGCCAGAAGGTCATTGGTCACTTTGGTGAGGGCAGTTTCTGTAGAATGTAGGGTGCGGAAACCAGACTGTAATGGGTCTAGAAGAGAATGAGTGGAGAGGTAACTGGTGAGGCCAAAGTAGACCAGGCGCTCCAGGAGTTTAGAGATGAAGGGGAGATTGGAGCCTGGTCTGTAGTTGTTTGTGCTGGATGGGTTGAGAGACGTTTCCTTTAATAATGGATTAATGATCGAGTGTTTGAAGGAGGAGGGGAAGATGCCAGAAGAGAAGGAGAGATTGAAGATTTTGGGTAGGTGAATGGTGACCACTGGAGAAAGAGACTGGAGTAGGTGTGAGGGGATAGGGTCAGCGGTGCATGTGGTGGGACGAGAGGAAGAGAGGAGCCTGGAGACTTCTTCTGTGACTGAGTCGAATATGGAGAGTGAGCCGGAGGAAATGTGGGGAGAGGTAGGGGTAACAGCGATTTGAGGTTGAGAGTTGATTTCCCGATGGATGTTTTCTATTTTCTTAGTGACGCAAGACGCAGATCATCAGCACAGAGGTCAGTGGTAGGGGCCTGTACTTTGGGGCTGAGGAGTAAAAGGTGTCAAAGAGTTTCTTTGGGTTGTTGGATAGCGAGGAGACCAGGGTGGTGAAGTAGGTCTGTTGGGCAAGGTGGAGGGCAGAGTTGTAAAATCTCAGCATAAATTTATAGTGAATGAAGTTTTCTGGTGTGCAGGGTTTCCTCTATAGACGTTCAGCACTCCTAAAGCATCGCTGTAGGAATCGAATTTGTAATGTGAGCCAGGGCTGTTTAACTCTTTGTTTGGAGATTCTGATGTGGAGAGGCGCTACTTGGTCCAGGGTGCTTCTGAGAGAGTCATTGTAGTGATTCACCACCAGATCCGGACAGGAGAAGGAGGAGATTGGGGACAGTAATGAGATAAGAGAGTCTGTGAGTGTATGAGGGTTAATGGCCTGTAGATTTCTGAATGTGTGATAGGTAGGAGTGTGCTGGGTGGGCGAGGACTTATGAGTGTGAAGGAGAGAATGTTGTGATCAGAGAGTGGAAGAGGCGAGCTATCTAAGGAGGAGGTAAAACAGAGCCGGTCAAAGATCAGGTCAAGGGTGTTACTATCCTTGTGTGTCTCAGAGGTTGAGAGCTGTGAGAGGCCAAGAGAGGTGGTTAGAGATAGGAGCTGGGATGCAGATAGGGAGATGGGGCTGTTTATGGGGATGTTGAAGTCTCCTATAATAAGGGTTGGCAATTCTGAGGACATAAAGTGCGGCAGCCACGCAGAGAAATGGTTGAGGAACTGGGTGTGTGACCCTGGGGGGCGGTATACAACTGCTACTCTGAGGGGGAGGGGGTGGAAGAGCCTAATGGTGTGGATTTTAAAAGAAGGGAATGAGAGTGATGGAGCTGGGGGGATGACCTGGAAAGTATATTGTGGGGATAGGAGTAAGCCAACTCCACCACCATGTCTGTTTGCCAAATGATACTTGGGCACTGCTTTGTGTAGGGTCAATGCGTTTCAGCACTTACAGAGGCCTTCTTCATGTCTTCATGGTTCATATTACAAGTAATGATTTTATTCTGCTTTACTTTTTTTTTCTTATTATGTTATGTTTATGCTATGGGAACCTGTTACACTCACGGGGTAAGCATCCAGGAGTGGACCCACTAGCCCATGACACCGATTATCACTTGGAAGAAGTAGCCTGGACAACCACTAAGACTTCTGCTAAACCAACGGAAGGTGGAAATAAGCTAAGCTGGCAGGTGGCTGCCAGGTGCCACCCCAGGTCTCAATACCATGACAGCTGACTCCATAGTTCGACTCTAACGGACAGATAGAGTCTCTGAGAAGATGCAGCCAGAGCGGTCAATGCTGGCAGGCCCGCCAATAGGGCCTTAAAAGCCATACAGCTGTATGGGGCCCGAAGAAAAGTGGAGGGGGCGTGGCCATATACAAACAGCAGGGGGGGCCCGGGCGCGCTGGCTGTGGTGGGCGGGGCCATTTGGAGCAATGAGGCCCGCCCCATTTGGCCAGCAGCAGCAGTGGTGGCAGTGTGGCACAGTCACTGTCTAGAGACTACAGTAGTTCATACGCCGCGCTGCCTGCGCAGCTGACCTGAGTCTCGTCGAGTCGTCGTGACTCGTTATCATCACACCAGCCAGGGGCGGGGCGGGGCCGTCCGTCACACACACTCAGACCTCCCAACCGTCCCGGATCCGCCGGGACTTTCCCGAATTTGATGGTCAGTCCCTCTATCCCGCCCGGGACATTAAATGTCCCGCGGAGCACTGAGAAGAAGCCGACACATTGTGCCCCGGGAGTAACATGTCCCTGTCGGCTTTATTCCTCGCCTCCCCGTGCTGTGCTCGCCTCCCCAGCTTCCAGACTGCGGGGGCCATGAATATTCATGAGCCGGCATGGTGCAGCTCAGGAAGACACAGAGCACATGGGTGAGAAAACAGAGGGGGAGGCCACAAGGGGATAAAATTATAGAGCTTGTGTGTGTTTATGTGTGTGTGTTTGTGTATGTGTGTTTATGTGTGTGTGTCTGTGTTTGTGTGTGTGTGTGTGTATTTGTGTGTGTGTGTTGTTTTTGTATGTGTGTGTGTGTGTGTGTGTTTATGTGTGTTTGTGTGTGTGTATGTGTGTTTGTGTATGTGTGTTTGTATGTGTGTTTGTGTGTGTATGCGTATGTATGTGTGTTTCTGTGTGTGTGTTTGTGTGTGTGTATGTGTGTTTGTATGTGTGTGTGTATGTGTGTGTTTGTGTGTGTATGTGTGTGTGTTTGGGGGGGTGTATAGAGTTCTTTACATCTCCGTTTCTCCATCCTATACTTGCCCAGGGAGGGTGTGTGTGACTGCTTGTGAGAGGAGGGCTGGGGCTATTGGGCCTGTTTCACATTTGCGTACAGAACGCAGTGTACCCAAACACGTGTGCGCTGCATTCCTATGTTTAATATGGGAACGCATAGTACCTGCCTATGGCTGCGTTTGGTTACATTTGCGTTCAGATGCATTTTTTAATAGCACCCTCCGAACGCAACATGTTGCAATTTCTGTGCGTTCGCGGGGGCTTATTTTATCAGCAAGTGACCGCAAGTGTACAAAGAATGCATGGAGCTCAATGGATCCGCAGTGTCCTCCGCATGACAACGCAGGCAGATGCTGCGGATCCATTGAAATCTCCATAGAAATCAGAGGCGGCCACCGGGAGATCAGTAGCGGACACTGCTGATCTCCAGGCCACTGCCGAGACAGCTGATTGGCTGGCTGCGCAGCATACTATGTGAAGGCATGTGGAGAATCCCCACTGCGTTCACATCAGTATGACTACGTTTGCATCTGCATGTCAGACTCATGTAGACACAAACGCTAGTGTGAAGCCAGCCTTAGGCCCCGTTCAAATCAGCGTTTTTCGCTGATTGCGGCAGATTTGCCTCATCTGCCGCCTAACGGCCGCACTTGCGGTGCACTTGTGGCAAGCCCCATGCATTGTCTAAGGGGCTTGCGGCAGGCCGACAAGTGCGGTATAGCCGTGGTTCCGGCACTTGCGGCAGATGCGGTTTTTATCCGGATCCACCGGATCTGGACAAAAACGCTGATGTGAAAGGGGCCTTACATTGACTGTGCCAAAACCTGCTGGCTGTGCTGTAAGTGACACGTCCACCATATAGCCGAAGGAAGAAAGTGATAGCAGCAGAGGATGAGAAAACTGCCTGCTGAGGGGAAGAAGCTCTATTCCTCAGCACCCAGCTTTCCCATGCTCTCCTATCCTCTTTTTCTCAGCACCCAGCTTTCCCATGTTCTGATTTCCATCAGCACCCAACTTTCCCATGTTCTGCTATCATGGGAGAGCTGGGTGCTGAGGGAAATCAGAACATGGGAAAGCTGGGTGCTGAGGAAAAGAGGATTAGAAGAGCATGGTAAAGTTGGGTGCTGAGGGAAAGAAGGATAGAAGAGCATGAGAAAGCTGGGACTGAGGAAAGAGGATAGAAGGGTATGGAAAAGCTGAGACTGAGGAGAGAGGATAGAAGAGCACGGAAAAGCTGGATGCTGAGGGAAAGAGGATAGAGGAGCATGGGAAAGCTGAGTGCTGAGGTTAGAGGAGCATGGAAAAGCTGGGTGCTGAGGTTAGAGGAGCATGGAAAAGCTGGGTGCTGAGGGAAAGAGGATAGAGGAGCATGGGAAAGCTGGGTGCTGAGGGAAAGAGGATAGAGGAGCATGGAAAAGCTGGATGCTGAGGGATAGAAGAGCATGGGAAAGCTGAGTGCTAAGGGATAGAGGATAGAAGAACCTGGGAAAGCTGAGTACTGAGGGATAGATGATAGAACAGCCTGAGAAAGCTGAGTGCTGAGGGATAGAGGATAGAAGAGCCTGGGAAAGCTGAGTGCGGAGGGATAGAAGAGCATGGGAAAGCTGAGTGCTGAGGGATAGAAGAGTATGGGAAAGCTGAGTGCTGAGGGATAGAGGATAGAAGAGCCTGGGAAAGCTGAGTGCTAAGGGATAGAAGAGCATGGGAAAGCTGAGTGCTGAGGGATAGAAGAGCATGGGATAGCTGAGTGCTGAGGGATAGAAGAGCATGGGATAGCTGAGTGCTGAGGGATAGAGGATAGAAGAGCATGGGAAGGCTGAGTGCTTGGGAAAAGGTGTATAGCAGAGCAGGGGGTGGAAAAGGTGGGGGTGCTGAGGGAAACAAGCTCTTTCCCATCCCCTGCTGTGCTATACACCATTTCCTCTACACCAGCTTCCCCATTACATCAGAACAAGTGTCAGAGTCATTGTCCTGTACCCCCAGCGTCATTGTCCTGTGCCGTCAGCGTCATTGTCCTGTGCCCCCAGTGTCAGCGTCATTGTCCTGTGCCGTCAGCGTCATTGTCCTGTGCCTCCAGTGTCAGCGTCATTGTCCTGTGCCGTCAGCGTCATTGTCCTGTGCCTCCAGTGTCAGCGTCATTGTCCTGTGCCGTCAGCGTCATTGTCCTGTGCCGTCAGCGTCATTGTCCTGTGCCCCCAGTGTCAGCGTCATTGTCCTGTGCCCCAGTGTCAGCGTCATTGTCCTGTGCCCCCAGTGTCAGCGTCATTGTCCTGTGCCGTCAGCGTCATTGTCCTGTGCCTCCAGTGTCAGCGTCATTGTCCTGTGCCGTCAGCGTCATTGTCCTGTGCCGTCAGCGTCATTGTCCTGTGCCCCAGTGTCAGCGTCATTGTCCTGTGCCCCCAGTGTCAGCGTCATTGTCCTGTGCCCCCAGTGTCAGCGTCATTGTCCTGTGCCCCCAGTGTCAGCGTCATTGTCCTGTGCCGTCAGCGTCATTGTCCTGTGCCCCCAGTGTCAGCGTCATTGTCCTGTGCCGTCAGCGTCCTTGTCCTGTGCCGTCAGCGTCATTGTCCTGTGCCCCAGTGTCAGCGTCATTGTCCTGTGCCCCCAATGTCAGCGTCATTGTCCTGTGCCCCCAGTGTCAGCGTCATTGTCCTGTGCCCCCAGTGTCAGCGTCATTGTCCTGTGCCCCCAGTGTCAGCGTCATTGTCCTGTGCCCCCAGTGTCAGCGTCATTGTCCTGTGCCCCCAGTGTCAGCGTCCTTGTCCTGTGCCGTCAGCGTCATTGTCCTGTGCCCCCAGTGTCAGCGTCATTGTCCTGTGCCCCCAGTGTCAGCGTCATTGTCCTGTGCCCCCAGTGTCAGCGTCATTGTCCTGTGCCCCCAATGTCAGCGTCATTGTCCTGTGCCCCCAGTGTCAGCGTCATTGTCCTGTGCCCCAGTGTCAGCGTCATTGTCCTGTGCCCCCAGTGTCAGCGTCATTGTCCTGTGCCCCCAGTGTCAGCGTCATTGTCCTGTGCCCCCAGTGTCAGCGTCCTTGTCCTGTGCCGTCAGCGTCATTGTCCTGTGCCCCAGTGTCAGCGTCATTGTCCTGTGCCCCCAGTGTCAGCGTCATTGTCCTGTGCCCCCAGTGTCAGCGTCATTGTCCTGTGCCCCCAGCGTCAGCGTCATTGTCCTGTACCCCCAGTGTCAGCGTCATTGTCCTGTGCCCCCAGCGTCAGCGTCATTGTCCTGTACCCCAGTGTCATTCTCCTGAACCCTTGTGTATCCTGTGTAAATGGGTGTGGCTTGGGCGGGGCCAGGGGCGGGGCTAAAATTTGCGCGGCGCGCGGAGCAGGCCAGCAAGCACAGGGACCCGCCCAGCCGCTGCCCAGGCCCGCCCAGCCACTATTATCCTGTGGGGCCCGGCCCGCCCACACCATGCCGTAAAGCAGAGGGCCCGCCCAGCCTCTATTAGCCTGTGGGGGCCCGGGATCTCCCCCATTGTTCTCCACCTGCAGAGCAGCACGATACATAGCTGCTCTGTTCTTACAGGACCTGTGATGATGTCACTTGGAGGGGAGGAGTCAGGAGTCACATGATCAGCTCCTCAGTTGTCATAGTGCTGGATGAGGTAAAGTATATCTGTGGTCAGGATGGATTTACAGTGTGGATGTAGCAGAGCCGAATGTATACGAGGTGTACGGAGCAGAGCCGAGTGTGTACGAGGTGTACAGAGCGGAGCCGTGTGTGTACGAGGTGTACAGAGCGGAGCCGTGTGTGTATGAGGTGTACAGAGCCGAGCCGAGTGTGTACGAGGTGTACGGAGCGGAGCCGAGTGTGTACGAGGTGTACGGAGCCGAGCCGAGTGTGTACGAGGTGTACGGAGCCGAGTGTGTACGAGGTGTACGGAGCAGAGCCGTGTGTGTACGAGGTGTATGGAGCAGAGCCGAGTGTGTACGAGGTGTACGGAGCCGAGCCGAGTGTGTACGAGGTGTACGGAGCCGAGCCGAGTGTGTACGAGGTGTACGGAGCCGAGCCGAGTGTGTACGAGGTGTACGGAGCCGAGCCGAGTGTGTACGAGGTGTACGGAGCGGAGCCGAGTGTGTACGAGGTGTACGGAGCGGAGCCGAGTGTGTACGAGGTGTACGGAGCGGAGCCGAGTGTGTACGAGGTGTACGGAGCGGAGCCGAGTGTGTACGAGGTGTACGGAGCGGAGCCGAGTGTGTACGAGGTGTACGGAGCGGAGCCGAGTGTGTACGAGGTGTACGGAGCGGAGCCGAGTGTGTACGAGGTGTACGGAGCGGAGCCGAGTGTGTACGAGGTGTACGGAGCCGAGCCGAGTGTGTACGAGGTGTACGGAGCCGAGCCGAGTGTGTACGAGGTGTACGGAGCGGAGCCGTGCGTACGAGGTGTACGGAGCTGAGTTGCATGCGTACGAGGTGTACGGAGCTGAGCCGCGTGCTTACGAGGTGTACGGAGCTGAGCCGCGTGCGTATGAGGTGTACGGAGCTGAGCCGCGTGCGTATGAGGTGTACGGAGTGGAGCCACGTGTGTACGAGGTGTACGGAGTGGAGCCGAGTGTGTACGGAGCTGAGCTGCGTGCATACAAGGTGTATGGAGTGGAGCCACGTGTGTACGAGGTGTGTGTACCAGTGGTAACCCCCAGCGGATGCCGCTCCCACTCTTATAGTCTCGGCATAGTGCCGGTAGCATTCTTCTCCAGAGTCTCTGATAATAATAAGTAATCGAGATCCGCTGCCATTTTCTGGAAGCTTGTGACCCCTGGCTCCAGAGCTCACTTCACCCCCTCAATGGGTGGGGGCCCGGGGAGAGATCATACATCTCTGTGGCTCCTGCAGAGCTCCGCTCACCCCCAGTCTGTGTCCCCTAGCCCTCTGCAGTGCTGTATATACTCTTTGTCCTTTATATTGTATATATAACAATCTCCTATGTGATGTATTTAATTTACAAAACTTATTGTCACAGAGTCGACTGTGCTCCAGACCAACACAAAGCTGGAAGATCAGATATCACCGAACATCGCAGGACACAGAGAAGCAGCTGCAGCCATCAAATTAGGTGAGTTAATTAATTTCATGTAGCCGGTAATTTTCATTGTGATGTGCGGCCCCTAAATGACAGTAGTAATTTCCAAATGTCCCTCCAGCAGCAAAAAGGTTCCCCACCCCTGAAAAGGTGATGAATAACAGCACCCGTATTATTCTGCCTCATGTGGCATTTAGTGTTCACATCCCTCCACAGCTCTGATAAAGAACAATGTATAGAAAGAGATTAATGAGTGATTGGCGAGGACGTGGCGCAGAAAGGGAGTTTTTCCAATAGTGGGTGGTGAAACTATGGAAGATTTGATGGGTGGATGCGGAAACTGGATGGAGGTGGAGCTTGGTGGAGGCAGAGTTGGGGTGGAGTCTCAGGGGGGCCCCAAAATTTTGCTAGTAAGGGGCCCCAAAATTTCTAGTGGCAGCCCTGAATACTGGAGTAGTGGATAGATGCAGGCTGGTATCTGGCACAGCAGGCGCAGACTGGTGCAGACTCTAGAATGAGACACTAGTTATCAGGTATAGAAACAGGTATACAGGAACTATGGACACAAGGGACCTGAGAACTAGCTATGGTCTTTACAGATCAGACAGCATTGCTCAGGCAATGAACGGTGCCTTATATATCATGTGGATCTCAGCCATAGACTGAGAAGCACTTCCAGGTTACAGTGCACTGACCCTATAGGAGTCATGAGGATAAAGTGTGCTTCTAGGAGACCTGCACAGTAAGCGAAGGCCATGGAAGCAGGAAAACACTAACAGGTTGTGAACAGCGAGGTGAGTATGCCGTGAACGTTGGTCTCCCTTCCATGTGGAGACCAATACCACAGCGATAAACGCTACAGATCCTCTGTAACATATAGCACAACAACCAATCAGGTGCTGAAGCACATTGTCCATTTCAGCTAAAATAAAGTTAAGTGAAAAATACAGTCAAATCATTATGGCTGACCTGATTATAGGTCTGGTGAAGAAGTCAACACTCATTGCTAATATGGCAAACTCTTCCCAAGGTTGAGCTTCAGTAGCACAACAACAATAGTAAGTAGAGTAACAAAACTTTTTTTGTATTTACTATTTTTCTGGTCATTGCAAAAGTTAGGATTTTTTTGTAATATTCTGCAGTACCTTATTTTGCTTTTCTGTATTCCAGACGTTTTATGCAGCATGGTGTCAATGCTCCTTTAGAAGCTCATTTTAACAGCAATATACCATTGCCCTTGTTGAGTTTTCCGGGCCAGCGGGTCCCTGGTAGCCATGGCAGGCAAGGCAGGGCCTATGCTGCAGAGTGCTGCTCCCACCAAGCTGGCCTGCAAAAGTCATATTTATAGTGACCCTCATCGAGGGTTAAAGCACGCATTGAGTCTATAATACCTTTTAGTCACAGTCTATCTGCAAAGTCTCGTGTAGCATGGCCACTCATCTTGAACGTTGCATGAACAAAAAAATATTATTTGCAGCGTAATATTTGCTGCAAGCTGCTCCTCGCTGTCTCGGTGACATGTTACTGTACCACACGCCACAGGGGTCTGCCGTGAATTCATACAGTATGACCCTTTCAGGCCCTACCCCTTCCTCGGTGATCTGTCCAAAAGATCATAAGGGGCCCCCGCCAGACAAGGTTTTTCTTCACCGTCTGTCCTGTGTTCATTTTTTGCCCAAACCAGGGCCAGGATTTACCACACCAAAACCAAAGGAGAACAGCTGCAATCTGGGACGCAGCCGGAGGCAAAGGAGGCAGAACTCAGCACCAAGAGATGCACACTCACTTCTAGTTAAGGTTCCCATCCCATTTCTAGTTCCGATGCCTGGACATGACCCAAAGGGCCGCTTTACACACACCAACTTATCTGTCCAACTTCTGAACAACTTACTGGTTGCAGTGAAATCATGGACACATTGTTCCATTTTGTGGCTGTGTATAAATGGAGCAATGTGTCCATGATTTCACTGCAACCAGTAAGTTGTTCAGAAGTTGGACAGATAAGTTGGTGTGTGTAAAGTGGCTCAAAGGGTCTGATTAATTGTACGTAGGATAAAGTTTCCAGGGTTCTACTACTACTGCTGTGGCACTTTACTGGCCATCCCGCAAACTAAAAGCCCTTTTATTAGTTAAGCCCCGCCCACAAGGAATACCAATAATTAATATTAATAAACTCCTAGCGGGGCACAGCCTGACAGAGCAGCTTTTACATCTATGGCTACCAGATGATTATTAACTAGACATACATGTTCTACTTACACAATCATTTAAAACACAAGGCATCTTTTGAAGATGTATAAAACTACCTTGACCCCCTTACACCCTGAGTCATCAAGACTGGCTATTTTCCCACTGGTCTTCATGAGGCAGTATGCTGGAGTTAGACACACCTGATTCACTAAGAAGTGCATGCCTCTTAATGAGTCAGGAGTGTCCGACAAATGGCTTCAGATTTCTGGCATAAGGTACGCCAAAGCTCATCTAGTTCATGTCCCCATCAGATCTGTCCATTTTGGTGGGGCCGAGTGAACCTTGTTTAGAAACACATAGACACAAAGTTGTTTTGCAATACACAAGTTGCACAAAAATTTTCCAACTTTTTAAGTGCAATTTATGACAAAATTCCGTATACGTATATGTTTTCATGAATCAGGGCCAATATTTCAACAGAGTATGTTACTTTCCCTGTCTGAGCCTCTCTGCTCCCCACCCCTGTAATAAAACAGAATTCATGTACTCCAGAAATTAATTTACATTTTTGCCTGGATGTTTTTACACCATGGAGAACGATTACTGCACCTTTTTGTCTCTTTCAGTTCATTAATAGAAAGTGACCAGACATAAGCAGACACTTTTCTGGACTTTTTGCACATGTGTACTCTGGTTTAATAACTTAATATGCCATAAGAATTGATTGTTGGAAATACTTCCTAAAGAAGTTGTCCATTACATTCGTTTAAAAATATGTAGTCTTAATACAAAAAAAATCTTCATATACTCACCCATTGGCCCCCGCTGCTCTTTGGTACTGCTACCAGTGTCACCCATTGGTCTCCTGCATTCTCTTCTGGCAGAGGCATCATGTGACTGCTGAAATGGTCATATTCCATTCTGAGATCAACAAAAAAGTTAGGAGACTATTTCTACTGGCTCTTGCAAAACCTGACTGCTTCAGCCAATCAATGACTATTGATTGGCTGCAGCAGTCATCCAAAACCACCCAATGAAAGAGGAATTAAAGAGACTTTTAAGGGAAACTGGTAGTAGTACAGAAGAAGGGTGAAGTCAGTGTGAGATGTAAATACTCAGGGAGAAGTTAGGATGTAGATAAACCAGAGAAGACAATGAAATAAGTCAAGCCAGGAGTTGATATATATATATATATCAAATAGATCATCAAAGAAGTCAGGGGAAAGAAAAATCCAGAGGCAAGATATATATCAGGGTTAGAGCAGGGCTGGTTTTAGACAAAGTGGAGGCCTGGGCAAAAGTTTCAAATGGAGCCCTAAATGCTAACATATTGCACCACCACTTACATGCACTGAGATGAGACCATTAAACAAGTGCGATCGACAATGTTGAGGTTGTTTTAGCACTTGTTTCCAGGCCTCTTTATACAACTGGACAAAGCATGATGGCACAGTGCGATCCCTAGTAGATCAATCTGTCACCTGCAGTCTCATGTTATTGGCAGCACATCTGCAGTGTACTCCAGGCGATATGCTGCTCACCTGATGAATGAGAAGAATTTTGCTCGGTCGTTGGGTGATCGCCAACATGTTTACATCTATTAACTCATCTCTTCTGATTTCCTCACTAATATACCTTCCAGGAACCCATACATTCTGATGTTTTCACTACTATATGCCTACCAGGAGCCCATACATTCTGATGTCATCAATATATGCCAACCAAGAGTCGATGCATCCTGATGTCCTCGCTAATATATACCATCAGGAGCCCATACTTTCTAATGTCCTCAATAACATACACCACAAGAAGCCCATACATTCTGTTGTCCTCGCTAATATATACCACCAGGAGCTCATACATTCTGATGTTATCACTAACATATACCACTAGGATCCCATACATTCTCATATCCTCACTAATATATACCTACCAGGAGCCCGTACATTTTGATGTCCTCACTAATAGATACCACCAGAAGCCCATACATTCTGATGTCCTAAATAATATGTACCTACCAAGAAGCCCATACATTCTGATGTTCTCGCTAATATATACCACTAGGAGCCCATACATTCTGATGTCCTCAATAATATATACCTACCAGATGCTCATACATTCTGATGTCCTCACTAATATATACGACCAGAAGCCCATATGTGATGTCCCTGTGGTCTGGCTGCCACAATTGGTATTGTATGTAATATCTTGTAAAGTCATATCTGGAGAGAGGTGAGAATCACTTTGCTGTGAAATCCCCATACATCCAACATTTTCAAACACCAATTAGAGAGTGTACAGTGGAAGAGACCCACCTCTGGGCAAACCCCACTTCTGGTTGGAGAGAAGAGTTAGGATAGGGAGAGGTAGGCAATAGGAGTTCTTACAGACAGAGAGTGTCAGGACGTGGGGCTGATTGGTCACATCTGCTGCCAGCCCTGAGTAGCTGGGTAGAGGAACAAGCTGCAGGAAGGGAACTATGCCTAAGTGGTCAGGTTTCCAGGACCTCGCCACAGAAACTGGAGGCTATTGGATTTCATGCCCAGTTGTCACCCTTCTGGGCCCAGTGGCAAAGAGAGACAGAGGACTGAAGCAGTTGCTCGCAGGGCTCATGTCACCTGCCCGACTTAAGGGTAGCCACAGACCAAAGGGATCTAGAGGACCCATAGAGGAGCTAGTGACCTTGGAACATAAGTCATCAGGAAGGCCGATACACCTTATCAAAGCAGGGTGGATCTCAGTTCTCTCTGCACTGGCTGAGCCGTCTGCCTGGTTCTGCACATGTGTCCTGGCTGTATCGACTAATTACCAGTAAGAGGTAAAGAACCAAAGAGACTGACTGCTGTCCCTTAATTCCCTCTGCAACTCTCCTCAGCTCCTCTGAACTACTACTATGGCGCCCCTGCGGCTAGGCGCCACAGGGAGGTATTGCAGAATGACAACCAAATGTGATATCTCTGTAAGTTGCTGGTTCAGGGTTAACCTATAGAGTCTGTACTTGCACACATTTAGGACTAGGCCACTAGAGTAGGGGGGACCGGTAATTTAGTAGGTCCCAAAAGGGGGTGGAGCCTAGGGTAGATGTAGTGAGAGAGACAGTTTAGATTAGTTAGTGAGTGCTGGGAAGGCAGTCAGGAAGGACAGGCTTGACAGCACAGCCGACAAGAGGGATCCCCATCTCTAAGTGGGGGCCAAGGACAGAAGGCAACGGGCCAGGACTGGTTGCAGCCAGCTGGTCACGTTGAGGGAAACACTGGCAACGTGGGAAGCCGAGGCGACCAGAAGTTTAACTCTGACCGCAGAATGACGAGCTGCAGGCCAATAGAAACCGGGTTGATGACAGCGCCACAAGGTACCTCACCCCTCAGGACCTAGAACCGGTTCAGGACACTACTGGAGAAGGGCCAAAATTTCGGTGCCGGCGGGAGGCTTTGCTGACTTGGGCTTCCCGGCAGGGCACAGACCTTGCCTGCTAGCTACAGACCGTGGGACTGGCGGGAGAGCTCTGCGAGGGTGGTAGAAACTAGGAAGAGAGAAGTAATCCCTGAAGGACACAGAGACAACACCTAGAGACTCTATAAGGGGGACCCTGACCCGGCAAAATCCACCTGGTAAACCAAGCTGTTCCGTGTTCCATTTTAACATCTGCCGGTACTTAGTAAAGTGGAGTAAAACTTGAACTGGTCTCCGTTGCTCTTCCGCCGGTGCCCGGAGGGCTCAGCATCACCAGCAGCTCAGCAGAGGGGTAAGAACTGCAACACCAACCAACACCAACTACTCCCCTCATCTTCCTCACCATCTTCCTTCCCGCTGCCCTGAGGTAATATCTCCACCTGTAGGGAGCTGAACTACTCTCTGCTGCACCCACCATCACCTCAGCGGCTGGCTTGCAGCGCCAATACCTATATTACCGGGAACTAGAGGTGGCATCATGTTCCCTCGTAAATACTCCCTTCTCCCCCACCATCTACTCAAATGATAACCAGGGCACGGAACCAGGTTCCCGTCCACCCGTGACTCCCTATTCAAGTCATCAGCCCCGGTGTCCGAGTTCCCTTAGCCCTGGCCACATCACTACCATCATCATCCATTTTCTACACCTCCAGGGCCAGCCTCTGCTGAGGGAGGTATTCCATCCTACTGCTATTACACCTAACCCTTGAGGCTAATTATGCAATGCTAGCCACATAATGGTCATAACAACTGCAGCAGGCATCACAAACTTTCTTTTATTATTTTCTCTTTTTCTTCATTTTCCCCATTTTTGTCTTCCCCTTATACAATGATCGTCAGGGCTACAGCACTGGGTCAGCTACCATGATCCAGACTGACTGGCCCAGTTGCTGAGTATGTGCAATACACATATGACTCATCCCCTGGGCCGTGGGGTGCTCGGAACTGGGCTGGCTCGGTCTCTCGGGGGGAGACCCGGCTCCATGTCCCTGCGGAGTCACTTAAAAATGCGGGGTAAATGTGTTCGAAATAATCGATCATGACAACACCATTGGTTTGCAGCTATAGGTAGACGCCGCTCCTGCAGAACCTCTGTTAATGATGGACGGGCAGCTGGGATGGAGTGGCTCCCCACAGGTGGAGTGGGTTCCCAGGGCAGTCGATGTTGGAAGGTTGTAGGGTGCAGGTTGGAGGGTGCAAAGTAACAGACAGACTCACGGTTGTTGGTTCCTCAGGTCCTTTACTGATGGTACAGGTGCAAGCCGGGACACTGACAGGTGATGGTACTTTGAGTCTGTGCAACTTGGGAGCAACTCGGGGCTTCCCTCACCCGGCAAGTTCTGAGGCCTCCCTGCTGTGCTCTTTCTGCAAGTTCCTGCTGCTGCTTAAGCTGAGCTGCGGCCCTCTTGTGGCACCCCAGTGTCCGGTTGCCACAATACTGTGCTTGGAAGCAAGGAAAGGTACCCACATCAGGTAAAACACACACACACAACACCTTCCCAACTCCAGGCAAGAAGGGGAAGCTCTAAACCCGAGTTCAGGGAAGGTCTCCTATAAATTCTGGTCTGGGGACAGGGTTAGGCAGTTCAGTTCCTAGGAGGTCTGTGGAAGACATCCTACGGTCAGGAGCCGTGTCAGGCCGGTCCGAGGAAACTGACTAGCCAGTGTAAGGGACCTGTAGGTGAGGGTCTGAGGAAGTGGAGAAGTAGGTGTGGGGAGTGGAGCCAGTGCCAGCTGGAACCGAGCGCAGGATGGAAACCGGAGTCCGAGGTCGCAAGGGACTTTATGCCGGGCAACCAACACCGAAGGGCGGGTGATTCCAAGTCACTCACACACCAAAAGGTCAGGAGACACAGTGGCACCAAAGAGCTCAGGGAGATGCAGTGAGAAGAGAGTAACATAAAAAGAGCTGAAGCCACCTGTCATATGGGCCAGGACAGAACGAGAGAGAAGAAGGTGGCAGCATAGCTTCAAGCAGCTAGGACCCACAGAGGATAGCACAGTAGAGAAGCCTCAGAACTCACCAGTTGTGGAGAACCTCGACTTGCTTCCAGGCTCTGGACCCCATAACACCGCTTGTGGACAGTGCCCTGGACAAAACTGCTGCTTTCTTCAGTAAAGGTAAAGGAGACTGTCACCCCTGTGTCTGTCGGTTATTACGTACACTAAGTCCTTCACCCCCAACGAACCTATCACGTCCAGACACTATACGATTGCCCTGGGGACCCGCTCTTCCCGTGAAGAGCCAAACCATCACAGCTGCTACTCCCATCATCCCCAGAGGTCCCGACTGCTTTCCACGGGTGGTGTCACGACACAAACTCTTTTATTTTACTTTTATATTTTCCTTTTTATCCCTTTTTTAAATTTCCCCTTTTTACTGATCGCCCGACGAGGGGATCACGAACCGGGTCACGACACCGTGATATCTCACAGCCCCGACAACGTCGAGAGGGCCCGGTTTCGAGTACTCCACGGTCCCCGCCGGGGCGAGTCACTCTCTCTCTCACTCCTGTGTTGTGCCGGTATGGCAGGCAGCTTGAGTTGTATTTTAGCCCCACTTCTCTGACAGCTACTCCTGGGCTTCTTACGCTGCTTTGCCTGTGGGCACTTTGGTGTGGCTGGGGGACTTGGAATCCCCCTCCCTTCGGTGTTGGCTGCCAGGACGTTAGGACCTGCACAGCCTCAGACTCCGGTGTCCGGTTCTTGGCGCTACCTACACTTGGGTGAGCTCAACACCGCTCCACTTCCCAGGCTCTCCTTGACTTCCTCAGACCCTTGCCTATGGGTCCCTCAAGCTACGCTTCAGCTATCCTGGGATGAGCTTAGCACAACTCCAGTCCACAGGATGTCTTCCTCAGTCCTCCTAGGAACTGAACTGACTAACTCTGCCCCAGATCAGAATTTATAGGAGCCTGTAAATTCTGATTTTTTCGCTAATATTTACCACCAGGATTACATACATTCTGATGTCCTCACTAATATATACAACCAGGAGCCCATACAGTCTGATGTCCTCACTAATATATACCACCAGAAGCCCATACATTCTGATGTCTTTGCTAATATATACCACCAGGATTCCATACATTCTGATGTCCTCACTAATATATACCACCAGGAGCAGATATATTCTGATGTCATCACTAATATATACCACCTGGAGCCCATACATTCTGATGTCCTCACTAATATATTACCACCAGGATTCAATATATTCTGATATCCTCAGTAATACTGGTATATAATTTCCAGGAGCCATTACATTCTGATGTCCTCACTGATATATACCACCAGGAGCTCATACATTCTAGACAGACACACCACCAGTCAATCATCAGCTTTTCCGCAGGACCAGGAGTCGAGGACCTGCAGTGACGTCACAATCACATGACTCGTCACATAATCATGATGTTACCAAGGTCTTCACTCTTCACATTGGAAGCTACACTGATAATGCTATTATCAGGTTATCTCTTACTGTACAAACTAGGGGACCCCAAGTTATTGAGGCCCTGGGGGATTATCTAATTCTCTCTATACTAAAACCGGCTGTGGGTTGGAGTCAAGGTCAAAACAGAAGTTAGTAATTAGGTAAAATTTAACTAGTAGATGTCCTGATGATGGTGTATCAGGGCAGAGGGGAGATGTTGATATATAATATACAGAAGTTAAAATGGTTTTCTGATCATATCATATTGATGTGATCTATCCTCAAGCTAGTTAATCAAGATCAGATCGATTTAGATCAGACACCCATCAACCCACTGATCAGCTGGTAGCCCAACAAGAGAATTGGAGCAGATCTTCAGTATCCAGCTGTGGCCTCTACACATTACATGGAGTTGCACAGTGCAGCTCTGTTGAATTTTAATATACAGGTGCCATAGATAATTACAGCTGATTGTGGGGGTGACGTGTTGAACACCCACTAATCTGTTATTGATGACGTATCCATTGGATTCATCATCAATATGATATGACAGGGGAACTAAATAAAGAGTAAGATTTTGATGACTGTAGATGACTTCCTGAGAGAAATCTCAGCATGTGCAAATTTTCTTTTGTGGTTTCTCCTTAAAAAGAAACTTGAAGGAATACAGAGAGATTATCTACATGTCTGGTCAGTAGTAGTAGTGGAGCTGGACTGGAGTTTGTACAAATGATGAGGAAGGTGGTTTAAGGCATATGCAGATGTAGGTTGTCCAGCATCGGGGCCAAGAATTTCATTTGGTGCTGTGGCGCCCCGCAACGAGTGCGTCACAGGAGGGTATTGCATCCCTGACTGAAGATGCAATATTCTCTGTCCTGGTGATGATATGGTTAACCTCAGAGCTCTATACCCTACATGCATCACTAGCACAGAGGGCCAATAAGGTCCTGGTGGGCGGAGTGTAGGAGTAGAGTGTGTGGGAGAATGTAGAAGGAGAAGGAGGAAGGAAGAAGGTGGTCGGAGAGGAACGTAGGAGAAGGGGCTATGCACAGTGCCGTGCAGCCCTGTAGACCACCGACCGGTTGGCGCCATTAACCGGAACCTGGGCGAGTATCTAAATGGGTTCAAATACACCCGCGCCCATCTGCAACCGGATCACTGGTTGGTTCCGAAGCTGAACAGTCGTTCATCGCTGACCAGCAAACCAGAAGTGGAGGGACCGCTCTATAGGAGCACCCCACCGCAGCCGCAATTAGAGTCGTCTTGCCAGCGGAGTACCCACCAAAAGGAATCTGGCTCCCCTCACACCCGGTCTTTATACGCCGGTAGGGAAATTGAAGTAGCCCCCTTGTACCCGATCTGGC
This sequence comes from Allobates femoralis, assembly GCA_033576535.1. NCBI lineage: Eukaryota > Metazoa > Chordata > Amphibia > Anura > Aromobatidae > Allobates > Allobates femoralis. The sequence continues at coordinate 56,682,146 of JARQOC010000001.1, read as the reverse complement.
ACACTAAGGCGACATCGGCAACCAAGTTACAATAGAATGGAGGAACACCTCGGAGCTCTGAAACCACACCAGTCATCACCAAGACCACCCAGTCCATTACCCGTTAACTGTATACCCTGTATCATCTGCCGGTTATAGTAAAAGACCCGTTACAGAGAATCCTGGTGTCCGTGTTTCTTCAGAACTGTTTACCTCCGCATGCTAAAAAGAAGTAAGCTGCCTCACAACATCTTGCGCAGCTCCTGGCTCCGGGGACTCCCGCTCGTTCTGTGGGGAGCATCCCATCTTGCTGCATTACATCCCCCGGAGGCCCAAGCAGCGCCGGTGAAATCACCGGAATTCCCGCAGGTGGCGTCACGACAAGAACTACTAAAAACCTTATTTGTTCAGCCATCCCCCCATTGATCTGGACCACCGGGCCCCACGGCCGCAGGTGCAGTTCCGTGACAGGGAGAAGAAAATGCCTGCTACGGTGAGTCAGTGCCACCTCCCCCCCCCACCTCCACATGTGGTTTGTGAAGTTGACATATGACCCCTCATTTATATGTAATATGCTCTTTCTAATTCTTTCAGTGTTTAATGGAAGCCTACAGCCTTGCATCATTGAGAGAAGCAGGAAGAATATATACATGTCACGTGAGCATCAGTATGGAAATTACATATGAGTGGAGTGGCCATGTGATTAGAGATGAACAAACCTTTTGATGTTTGGGTGCACATGTTCCCTGAATTTACAAACCACATTTAAATCAATGGGGGGCAAAATCAAGGGCCTAGAGAACACTTTCAATGGGGCTCAAAAGCTGCCAAACACAACTCAAACCATTTTACAGTGGAGCCGCTGTTTTCACACATACAATAGCTTACTAAAGTATTACTTACCAAGCTTCAGCGCCACTTTCACCATACTTCCGGGCCCACTCATGAACGTCACTTCTTCCCCCTATTGATTAGTTAAAGTCAAATTCAGCCCTGCCCACCCTCTCTGCTGGCATCTGTAATTGGTTGCCACTATAGCAACCAAACTGAATGTCAGATTACTGGGAAAATAAATAAATAATTGAAAAAAATGGGCCTGCATTACACCATATTTTTGATTAGCAGCCAAGGTAATCCAGGTAGCTGGGTCTGGAATTCTCAGCATGGTGAGGCCCAAGTGTTCTGGTCCCACGACGCTAAAAATTGCAGCCCACAGCTGCCCTAAAATTGGTCCTTTAATGAGAGATGCCAAAACAAGTGGTTGCCACACTCTTTCAGTTGCCCTAATGATGGTGGCAGACTAAGTAATAAGAGGTTCATGCCAGCTGAATTTTACCAGCTGGCACTAAGCCCGAGTTTCATAATATCAGGTCAATGTTAGACCCGCCCATTATGAGCCTTCAAGTAAATACTAAGTAATACACCACACGGTGAAAAATGCTTTATTTGGAAAAAGATCACAAGTACATCCCTCTTCTGCCATGTTTCTTATCCCCATTCAAACTCTCCATGATTCTTACAGATGTCCATTCACAGTGGGACTTGAAACTGACTGGTTGCTATAAATGGGGTGACGGACACCACAGTCTGGTTAATCTCAGGTCACAGCTCAGCCTTGTCTCTGTAGCTGACCTCAGTCTGGTTCATCTCAGGTCATAGCTCAGCCTCCAGCCTCATCTCTGTAGTTGACCTCAGGTGAACCAGACTGTGACGACACACAGGTCACAGCAGACAGTCGGTTTCTGTTTTTTGCCACAGGAGTGGTACTTCTGACAGTTCTCTACATGGTGAACATACGAGCTACGTAAAGAATTGTCAGCACAGGCATAAGTCCCAATCCTGTGGCAAAAGCCAATGGGGACATTAATAATTGATTATAATAAAGCTGTGGTTTGAAACTACTTAGGCTGCCCCACACCAGGCCCTCCCAAGGAATAAGCACGTGCACATATATTTTTATAAATTTTTTCACAGAATAAGATAGGGTACAAGCTATTTGTATAGCAGGTGTCACTTTCTCGCAGCTGCAGCTGACCTAAAAGCCAACACTAGACTCTTGCACTGGAAATACACAGAATTTCCCCCATGAATACCTCAATGTTAGCTCTTGCACACACACTGCATATTTGCAGCATATCTAGCGCAGATTTTGAGAGAGACATGAGTACCTGGACCCGCGCTGCTTAAATCAAGGCAAATAAACAATGTTCATCACAAAATCATTCCTTTATTCCTCCTACGCGTTTCGGAGGCAGTCCCGACTTCTTCCTCAAGGAGCAGTGATGTCATCCGTCAAATTATGTATATTGATGGCCGGTCCTAAACAAATGGTGAGTGCAAACTTTTTGCACATGGTACGCCTTTTTTTTTTTTTTTTTTTTTTTAAATCTCCCTGCTTTTTTTCTCCAAAATAGCCAATGTATAGGATGAACCCAAAGCATCTGTGTGGTCTTACCCAGCCAAGAACTGAACGGAATGTGGCTAATAACGAGGGAGCCTGACAATTAAATAAACCTGCCCTAATTCTGCATCTGCAGAATAGGTATCGGTTTTAACAGATCCCTTGTTATTAATATTGATATGGCAGAAAATGGAGAGAGTAGGGATAAAACAGCAGTCCCGTATCATTGAGGTCATCCCTGTGAGTCAATGATCTCATGGGATTGTTATAAAGAATAATTTTGTTTATGCATTTTCTATATCCAATTCTTGTGTCACACTTTATTCACGCACCCTGTCTATCCTCATCCATCCTTTGTGCCGCACATGTCTACAGATGTTGCCATGTAATTGA
>JARQOC010000001.1:56613547-56679273 GCA_033576535.1 Allobates femoralis | reverse complement strand
AGCACTTGGGCATTAGGGGACTCAGGCTGACCTGGCCATCTGTGGCTAGGGTCAGATGGTTGAATAACACACTACAACCTCTGGGGTTGCACATAGGACTCTGCTCTGGGCAGAATGACTGCAGGGTAACCCACTAATGGGGCAGATGGCAGCAGGCTCATGCTTGCCTCCGCTGAGGCACCTGGTCCCTATCCTCCCAGGTGGAGATAAAAGGGATACACAGATCAGCTCAGTCTCTTGTGCCACATTACAGCAAGTCTCACAGCATCCGCTGTACGGGGTATACAGGGACCCAACACACTACTAACACGGCTTCCCTGTGCGCCAGTCTCCGATAGTTACTGACGGGCAGTCAGCAGTGGCGTAACTACACCAGGTGCAGAAGTTGCGATCGCACCCGGGCCCTGCAGCCTAGGGGGCCCCAAAAGTCCCTTTGTCCTATAGAAAAAGACATACTGTTAAACATTTGCAATAATTGGGGGCCCCATTGGAGCCTTCGCATCAGGGTCCCAGGGCCTGATGTTACGCCACTGGCAGCCAGCATGGTACAGCCTGCCTCAACTTGTACTCCTCCCCCCTCCCTGTACACCGACCGTGTGACAGTAATGCTACCCCCTGTACTCTGTGACAGAGTAACATCACATTACTAGGAATACTGCTAATTCCCAGAGCAGTACAGCCAGAGTCCCTCTGTCCAGCACACGGACCAATTATAGTTGTTCCTACCACCGTGCCAGATGCAGGTACCTGTTGGTACAACATCCCGATCTGATAGCCCTACCCGGGGGGGGTTAGCTACGTTTAAGTGATATACCGACATGCCCTCCTCCTCGGTTCCCCCAACGTTGGGAACCCTGTTGATATTCAAACATCAACTACTCATCCATCGGACCCCTTCCCAGGCCCCTACACAGTTGAGAGTACTAGGTTGCGGTGGAAGTACGGCGAGTCTAACTCACAGGTTTCTTCCTGGGTCCTCCTTTGTTGGAGAGTCCAGTTGAAGTTGACGTAACCTACAATTATCTGACAACTGCAAGGGTCCTAGGACTGTTACCAATTTTTTCCAATCCCACAGCTAGAGTTCCGGTTTGCAGGGATGACGGTCAAGTCCTTCAAAACACAGGATGAACTCCATGATAAGCCCTGCTCGAGTGGTTTAGCTCGGGTCTCTGGAACCGAAGACCCATAACATGCTTCTTCCTCAGCTCCCCACTGTCGGAGGCGCTGAGTTGTAGCCGATAGTGTTATATGCCAAGCTTCTTCCTCGAATCTCCACTGGGGATTCGGGTTGAAGCTGCGAAGGCATGAGGCCTGGCCGGCCTCCGTCACCTAACTACAAAGACAAAGCTCGGGGTAGCACAACGTGGAATACGAATTCTGTTGCCAATCTCCTCACTAGACCTATATGGATATTTGGCTTAAGATGACACGTGCGAGTACTCTGCACAGCCTGCCTCGAGACGGGACCTTGCGGCCCCCTGACCGCATTAATCCAATGAATGGGCGCTTCTTGCCCCCGTAAGACCATGGCCCGAGCCTTCTTCCACGCACTCTGTCCCTTCTCGATTCAGGAGTCACCAGTGGGATAGTGCTCGCGGTGGGCAGCACAGGACACCAGCGACCGAACGGTCGCGAACACAGCCTCCGGTTATTTTTCTGCCAGCACTGCTCTTGTCTTCCGGCTTTCTCCGGATCTCCGCGACGGGCCTCTGCGGTTCCCGAGCCCCGCGTTTTTTAGCAGGGTCCGGCTTCGGACTAGCCATGACATCTCTGGCTTTCCCGCCCGTTCTCAGCCTGCCTTCTGCCCGCCCTCCACCTGCCGTCGGAGCTTCCGAACCTTCAGCTCAGAGGGTGGGGCGAAGCTGAAGGGATTGAAGCGAAACGATTACATAGTTTTTTCCCCCGCCTGAAATTGGCAACGTATATACTGCTTTTCAGCAGTCTTCCATCTCCGGATGGCTCTTTTATCAATCCATGACTTTCAGAGACTGCGAACACAGTGACATTTGCACCGTGCTCGTTAAACAGATTCAGTGGGATCGACCTCCCTCAGGTCTACCCAAACACTACGGCGCGTGCTGCAACACAGCACATATATCCAGGAGCCCCAGCTCCGCAGCGTGCCCTTGACGCCCCATGCTGCAGCGTCACGTATAGAGTCTCAGCCATATGGGACGCACAGCATCGCATGATCATGGCTGCCGTTAGTTGCAACGCATTTACAGCTCTAGTCAGTTTCCCGGACAAAGCACAGATTCTTCATCTTGGACTCCGCAGCTTTCGTCAGGGATTTCCTCAATCCTTCACAGCTGCTATAAGAGTCCTGGTCAGCATAGTAGCCAGTTCCATTGCCTCAGCGGAATCGCCGGCCTTTGCAATTATCCATGCTCAGGCGTTGCACGAATACTGCGGGGGGGGGCGATGTACCCCCCTCACAATGCTCAGGGCAGTAGTCTTGCCCTGTCTCGAACATACCTCACAATGCTCAGGGCAGTAGTCTTGCCCTGTCTCGAACATACCCCTAAATCTACGCACATTCAGTAGTATCTCTAGGACTGTAATCGTTCAGTCACCTTCTGGCATTCAGACAAGTCAGGATGCAGTCAGACAATGCCACGGCCGTGGCATATGTCAACCACCAGTGTGGAACTCGCAGTCTCTGAGCGATGACAAGTTCGCCACATTCTTCACTAGGTGGAATCCTACAACACAGTACTGCCAGCTGTTCTCATACCAGGTGTACTCTTCTGAGTGGCATTTTCTTTTTTCCTAATTCGCCAAGGCATGGACTCAGGGTGACCAGCCCCTTCCCCTACACGTCCTCCGTCGAAACGCCGACGCCAGGTACCCACAGATATGGAGCTGACGGAGTCACACCTCAATGCCACGGTCCCGGCCTTCCTGGCCTGGTCTCAGGATACGCAGTCAGTGGGACAGACTCACTAGTCCAAGCCTGGACTGGTACCCGCCTCTCCTATATTTCTCCCCTCTAACAGTCGGGAATATCAAAACGAGAATGTCGCCGGGCCATCTTTATGGTCTCAGACTGTTCCACTCGCCCTTGGCGCGCACGCTTGTCCAATTTATAGCTGCAGTACCAGGACCTCTAACGGACAGTTCAGACCTGTTCGCTCACGGCCAGTTCTTTCTCAGAACTCTTCACATCTGAGGTTAATACCGTAGCCTTTCAGACCTAGAATTTCACCCAAGAGGTTTTTTTCCCAGGATATTGTAACGAGCGTAGTCACAGAGGAGGACACCAGCTTTATCAGCGATATCCCATCACACACGTGTACTCATTTTGGTTTTTTTGCTGGGACTCCTTTAGAAGTCATTCCCCTTGGCCCTACTTCTTACTAGGGACCCTCCGTCTTCCACTCAGACCTAGACTCAGGGCTATCCTTTGGGTCTTTCACACAGCAGGTTTTTTTCACCCTCTTACAAGCACGTCTTGCCACCAGACTTCTATGAAACCATTCCTCGAAGGGTCTGCTATTTCTGGTCCCCATACATTAAGACTACATCCGTGGGGAACTGACCTTGATACTCGCGGCCAGCAAGAATCCCGTTTTCAGCCATGATGGAATATTACCTATAGCATCCTCATTCACATAGCGGTATAGTTCGGTGGCATTTTATTTGTCTCTGCAGAAGTATTGGTACTTGCAGCGGTTTCAAGTAATCCATCTTTTTTTCTAGTCTTTCATCGGAACAAGACTTTCCTATGGCTGTTTCCTTTCTTCTTCCAGGATAGGTTTACTCTTTCCACCTACATGACGACGTCTCTCTGCCATCGCTACGCCCGACTTCAGTCCGTCCGGTCGCGAGGGACTTACATGTGCGGGACCTGGTCTGGGCCCTACGCATCTAGATGTCAGTGCCCTCCTGAGAGGTCGGATTCTCTTTTCTTTTTTCTCATTCTTCCAATGGGCAGAACTAAGAACACGTCAGCCTCTAAGGCTCCTCTAACCATCCGGGACGCTTATTCCATCGATGACTCCTCCCTTCCAGAAGGTCATGGTACATTCTACTCGGCCAGGAAGGCCTCCCGGACAGTTCGGTAACAGGCATTGGCGCAACAAGTGTATAGGCAGCCAATAGGCCAGCCTACACCCATACCCAAGCCGCTATAGCGCTTACACTCAGTCCGCAACAAACGCAGGTCTGGGTACACGTGTCCTCCAGGCGGCAGCTCGCCTGTTGGCTCATTGTTCTTCACTGACCATGCTCAGTGTCACTAGTTCCTGGGGCATGGTTCTTCTCTGACCTTGCTCAGTATATCTAGTTCCTTTGTTCTTTCCCACCCAGGGACTGCTTTGGGACGTCCCACGGTCTGTGTCCCCCAATGAGGCGAAGGAGAAAAGGAGATTTTTGTGTACTCACCGTAAAATCCTTTTCTCTTAGCCTCTAATTGGGGGACACAGCACCCACCCTATTGCTCTTATGGGCCTTTTCTTCAGTTCTGACATTCATGGTTAACATGTTTACCATGTTTGCCTATTATCACTCTGTTAGTTGTTGGCTGTTTAAACTTGTGTCTGTTTAGCTTCAGGCCTTGTAGTACTATGAGCCTGTTTAATATCATGTCTTGTTATACGATCATATGCTTCGTTAACTCTTCACTGTTTTCCACATGCGCCTGCTTAGTTACAGGCCTTGTGGTACTAATATTACTCTGCTAATTCTTAACTGTTTACGCACGTGCCTGTTCGGTTTCAAGCCGTGTTCCGCTATTATTGCCTTGTTAACTATATTGTTTACACGGGTTGACTGTGTGTACTTCCTGTGTCACTGTTATTTCTTGACTCTCCTACTGCTTTAGCACAAAACTGGAGAAGCACTTCCTGCTCCAGGGTGTATATGCTGCAGAGGAGGAGTCTCTGAACTCTTTTGCAGATTTGCCTAGTGTCGCCTCCTAGTGGACAGCAGCATAACACCCACGGTCTGTGTCCCCCAATTAGAGGCTAAGAGAAAAGGATTTTACGGTGAGTACACAAAAATCTCCTTTTTTCCCTCTGCCCCTGATACCCAGTGTGGTGAAGAAAATCAAGTCAGAGGGCGTTCCAGTCATTCTCATCGCACCAGACTTGCCGCATCGCGCCTGGTACGCCGACCTGGTTCGTCTGCTCGCTGACTCCCCCTGGCGTCTACCAGATCGTCCAGATCGTCTGTCCCAGGGTCCACTCCACCACTAGAACCCATCGGCCCTGAGTTTGACGGCGTGGCTGTTGAAACCTGGGTTTTAACCCAGGCCGGTTTTTCCCCAGGTGTCATTGCCACCATGCTTAGGGCAAGGAAGCCAGTTTCTGCCTGCATTTACCATCACACCTGGAAAGCTTTTTTTCTCCTGGTGTAATTCCCAAGACCGGCCGCCCCTACGTTTTTCTCTGCCGGCTATTCTAGGCTTCCTCCAGTCCGGTCTTGACTCCGGTCTTTCCATAGGATCTCTGAAAGGACAAGTCTCAGCCTTGTCTGTTCTCTTTCAACGCAAATTGGCTAACAAATCGCAGGTCAGGACCTTCATACAGGGGGTCGCTTGTCTTGTTCCCCCTACAGAAGACCTTTAGAAACATGGGATCTAAATCTGGTTCTGGACGCCCTAAAGAGGCCTCCCTTTGAGCCTCTCAGAGACGTTTCTCTTCGTATTTTATCCAAAAAAGTAGTGTTTCTTGTTGCGATCACATCTATCCGTCGCGTGTCGGAACTTGCGGCCCTATCCTGCAAGCCTCCTTTTCTCTCTTTCCACCAGAACAAGGTAGTGCTCCACCCGGTTCCATCCTTCCTTCCTAAGGTGGTGTCCTCTTTTCACCTGAATGAAGACATAACTCTGCCTTCTTTTTGTCCGGCGCCGGCTCATCGTGTGGAAAGGGCCCTGCATACACTGGATCTGGTTCGGGCTCTTCGCCTTTACATTTCCCGAACGGCGGCTTTTCGGAAGGTGGACTCTCTGTTCATTCTTCCAGAAGGTCACCGTAAAGGGCTGGCTGCATCCAAGGCTACTCTTGCCAGATGGATCAGGACAACGATCATAGAAGTCTATCAACTCAGAAATCAGTCCGTCCCAAGTGCGTGCGCACTCTACTCGTGCGGTAGGGGCTTCTTGGGCCATCCGACATCAGGCTTCTGCCGAACAAGTGTGCAAGGCTGCCACCTGGTCCAGCCTTCACACATTTACTAAACATTACAATGTACATGTCCAGTCCTCAGCAGACGCGAGTCTGGGCAGGCGTGTTCTGCAGGAGACGGTTGCCCATCTGTAGAACAACAATATAGATCTGTATACCCACCCAGGGACTGCTTTTGGACGTCCCACGGTCCTGTGTCCCCCAATGAGGTGAAGGAGAAAAGGAGAATTTTGTGTACTCACCGTAAATTCCTTTCTCTTAGCCTCTAATTGGGGGACACAGCACTCTCCCTGTTGCCTACTTCAGGCTGTTATCTTGTTATCTCAGTTCTGATTTTCTTGCAGTTCTAGTTAAAGGGATCCTGTCGCCCCCAAAACGCCTCCTAAGCTAAAACATGTCCCTGCAGCATCCTATCACTAATCTCACACTCCTTTTTGCTCAGAAAAGCATCCTGTAAAAGTGTAGAAAAACGTTTCATAATTTACTCATTAGTGATGATAATGAGCTGGGGCTATATTCTTTAGTCACTAAGGTGGGCCATCTTCGCCCTTATATCACGCCTTAATGGGCGTGATCTTCAATGCATATTGTAATCAGCGCCTCTCAGCTTTCCTGAGCGCTGCTTGGGCTGCAATGGGGCTGTAATGACGCGAATTGCGTCATTTCCGGCATCGGGTGACGTCAGTACACCCACACCGCATGCGCATGCACGACTCCTCTTGCCAATAATGATTATTCTTATGCCGGCAAAAACTATTATTCAGAGAATCATCTCGATCACAGATGATATAATTTTAAATGTAGTAAAAAAAAATAAACCTGAATCAAAGTGGCCAAAAATCTTATTGTAAGTGCCAACTTAGTAATTGAATGAAATGGAAACTTTAGCTCAGATTTTTTTACAGTAGCATGCAAGATCTCTGCAGAGATTTGGGGATAAATGACTGAGCGCGGGGCCCCCCAGAGCCAGTAGGACAACAATAGGGAGGAGGGGAAATAGTGCTGTGGTCGGACATACAAGGCCCCCTCCATTCACATTTTTATGTGACAGAAGGAGACAGCAGGGTAGCAGACAACTCTCAGTAGTTTCCATCATCCACACCAGACATTACATGAAGCCATGTTTGCCCTCTTCATTCACACCGCACCTCTGGTCCAGTGATCACTTGGGTTCCAGTGTCCGATTTTAAAATATAAAGGTTCACTTCCTTTAGACATTAATTTTTGGTCACTTCTTCCAAAAAAAAAAAAAGAAAACTGTAACAAAAAGTGATCAATGGTCCCATAAAAAACTGCCGTACTGCAAAAAACAAGCCCCAGGATGGGGCAAAAAAATGTATTGAAGAAATTAAATTATAAACATATTTGTACATATGTTAAAACTTTAAATAGAAAAAAATGTACAGATATTGATTGAATTGCACTGACAGACAGAATGAAATGAACATTGAGAAGCACCAGAAAACCCTGTGTTATCCACAAATGGATAAATCTACAAAGAGAGGAGAAGCTCCTCGGAAGAATAATATAGTAGTGCTTAAAGGAGCTTCTCTGGGACTAAGCAATCAATGACCTATTCATAGTATAGGTAATCAGTATGAGGCTGCTGGCACCCAGGACCCCTATCAGTCAGCTGAAATGCGCTCTAGCAGGAGTCAGATGTAAACAATGTATGGAAGGGTACACATTCTGTCTGTAAATTGTTTAGTGGCTACACCATAACTTGTATTTGCTTGAGGGGGAGATAAAATTCTGCATTCAGGATTGAACATTAGACAATATACCGGACTACCGTGTTTTGCTGTTAGTTTGCCTACATCTCGCCGCTGCTGATTCAGAGCTCAGCCGATCATTGGGATGGCGGGTGTCAGTCCTTCACAGGATCTCATATTGAAGATCTTAAGTCATTTATTGTATCCCAGATAAGCCCTTTCCAGACACTTGTCACAAAAAAATGTAGTATTGCACACTGTCCCCCAGTTGTACCCCGATTGTGACCTCAGATGTGCCCCAAATGTGACCTCAGATATACCCCAAATGTGACCTGAGGTGTGCCCCAGATGTGACCTGAGGTGTGCCCCAGATGTGACCTGAGGTGTGCCCCAGATGTGACCTGAGGTGTGCCCCAGATGTGACCTGAGGTGTGCCCCAGATGTGACCTGAGGTGTGCCCCAGATGTGACCTGAGGTGTGCCCCAGATGTGACCTGAGGTGTGCCCCAGGTGTGACCTGAGGTGTGCCCCAGGTGTGACCTGAGGTGTGCCCCAGGTGTGACCTGAGGTGTGCCCCAGGTGTGACCTGAGGTGTGACCTGAGGTGTGCCCCAGGTGTGACCTGAGGTGTGCCTCAGGTGTGCCCCAGGTGTGACCTGAGGTGTGCCCCAGGTGTGACCTGAGGTGTGCCCCAGGTGTGACCTGAGGTGTGCCCCAGGTGTGACCTGAGGTGTGCCCCAGGTGTGACCTGAGGTGTGCCCCAGGTGTGACCTGAGGTGTGCCCCAGGTGTGACTTGAGGTGTGCCCCAGGTGTGACCTGAGGTGTGGCCCAAATGTAAGCTCTGTAACCTCAGGTGTAGCCTCAGTTGTTCCCCAAATGTGACCTCTGGTGTGCCCCAAATGTGACCTCTGATGTGCCCCAAATGTGACCTCTGGTGTGCCCCAAATGTGACCTCTGGTGTGCCCCAAATGTGACCTGAGGTGTGCCCCAAATGTGACCTGAGGTGTGCCCCAAATGTGACCTCTGGTGTGCCCCAAATGTGACCTCTGGTGTGCCCCAAATGTGACCTCTGGTGTGCCCCAAATGTGACCTCTGGTGTGCCCCAAATGTGACCTCTGGTGTGCCCCAAATGTGACCTCTGGTGTGCCCCAAATGTGACCTCGGATGTGGCCCATGTGTGCCCCAGGTATGACCGCATGTGTGCCACAAATGTGACCTCAAGTGTGCCCCAAAAATCATGTATAGTAGGGCTGTGTGGAGCCAGACAGTCAGATGCACATAATAGTAATTATTTTGTTTCATACAGTTGTGAAAGTGAGAATATATAGGGCAATAAAAAAGAAAATTATTACATCCCTGCAGGTGTATGTATGCTGACGTATCGCCATCACCACAGCTTCATCAGGGGAGACTCCATGTGTAATTGTATTATATACTGTATGTTACCCCCAAATGATTAGTTAAACCAGGATATCCATAAAACATAATAAAACATATGTATCCTATAATAAAGTGTTTTGTATACTAGCTTGTTTTGTGAAATTACACATTTTAGGTCCCAGTGATTGCCCTGAATGCTTCCTGCACACAGCATTGTGTGTTAATTCCAGGCGGGGCCCCCCTGCTCGTGGCTGGACCTGGATACATCATATTACTGTTGTTTTACAGCCAAAATGAACAGCTTTGGAAATTTTGCAAACGATCTACATGACTATTAATGCTGTAACGATGGCCGATTGCTGGGGATGTTACGAGCAGCCTGTGAGTTTGTGCCCAGAGGGCTGTGATAAAGAGTGACGGCTCCTCACTGGGGCTCCAACACCGAGATCTGATAAAATATCGCCTTCCCAGTCCCCCATATGTGACGGATTATTTTACCGTATATGTTACTGACCGTCCTGCCATGCTCATAGAGCCACCTGCTGGAGAAGTACAAACTGAAATCCAATTAATTCCCAGGACCACTTGTTTTATTTCATGTGATTTATGCAAATTGCCACCATTACTAGAATGGCTCATTAATGAACAAATAAAACAAGGTCTGCCATTTGTCTTTGTGTCAGTCCAACAATAAATGTATGACATGTAATTTTCTTATTACAGCCTCAGTTATTAACCTATGGTAATGTGTTTACTGAAATCGAGAAGGAGAACATATTATTTTTGTCCTGCTTCATTATAAATCCACAGACAGATTGTTACTGAGAATAATTAGCCAGAAAAATAATCAGCGAGAGGGTAATGGGAGCAAATTCATGTTCTATTTCTTCTTCATTTTTTCAGGTGCGGATCTTATTTTCGAAGGGTCCTTTCATCGCCATCTTTGCTAGTGATCCTCATATTATCATCAAGGCAATTAATCAGAATCTTAATAGCGTTCTGAGAGATTCCAACATTAACGGCCATGATTACATGCGTAATATAGTTCACCTCCCAGTCTTCCTGAACAGCCGCGGACTAAGCAGCGCCAAAAAGATGTGTGTGATGGCAACGACCAACGGCGATGTATCCGGGGTAGATAACACAGGTGGGTAACATAGTAACATAGTAACATAGTTTTTAAGGTTGAAGGAAGACTTTAAGTCCATCTAGTTCAACCCATAGCCTAACATGTTGATCCAGAGGAAGGCAAAAAAAACCCATGTGGCAACACTAAGCTCCACATTGGGGGAAAAAATTCCTTCCTGACTCCAGATACGGCAATCAGACTAACTCCCTGGATCAACGTCCTATCAAAGAATCTAGTATATATAACTGGTAATATTATAGTTTTCAAGAAAGGCATCCAGGCCCTTCTTAAATGTTAGTAGTGAGTCACTCATTACAACAGCATGAGGCAGAGAGTTCCAAAGTCTTACTGCTCTTACAGTAAAGAATCCACGTCTGTGATTATGATTAAACCTTCTTTCCTCCAGACGTAGAGGATGCCCCCTTGTCCCCGTCTCAGGCCTAAGAGTAAAGAGATCATTAGAAAGGTCTCTGTACTGCCCCCTCATATATTTATACATTATTATAAGATCACCCCTAAGCCTTCGTTTTTCCAAGCTAAATAACCCCAAGTTTAATAACCTGTCTTGGTATTGCAGACCCCTTAGTCTTCTAATGACTTTTGTCGCTCTTCTCTGGACCCGCTCTAGTTCAGCTATGTCTTTCTTATACACCGGAGACCAGAATTGTACACAGTATTCTAAGTGTGGTCGCACTAGTGACTTGTATAGAGGTAAAATTATGTTCTCCTCATGAGCATCTATGCCTCTTTTAATGCATCCCATTATTTTATTTGCCTTTGCAGCAGCTGCCTGACACTGGCCACTAAATGTGAGTTTATCATCTATCCATACACCCAGGTCTTTTTCAGTGACAGTTTTGCCCAGTGTTTTACAATTAAGCACATAATTATACCTTTTGTTTCCTCTGCCCAAGTGCATGACTTTACATTTATCCCCATTAAAGCGCATTTGCCATTTAGCCGCCCAAGCTTCTAGTTTACATAAATCCTCCTGTAATATAGAATTGTCCTCCTCTGTATTGATTACCCTGCAGAGTTTAGTGTCATCTGCAAATATTGAGATTCCACTCTGTATGCCCCCTACAAGGTCATTAATAAATATATTAAATAGAAGCGGGCCCAACACTGACCCCTGTGGTACCCCACTGTTAACTGTGACCCATTCTGAGTGTGTTCCATTAATAACCACCCTTTGTTTCCTATCACTAAGCCAGTTCTCAACCCACTTACACATATTTTCCCCTATCCCCATTGCCCTCATTTTATGTATCAACCTTTTGTGTGGCACCGTATCAAAAGCTTTTGAAAAATCCATATACACCACATCCACTGCATTTCCTTGGTCCAGTCCAGAACTTACTTCTTCATAGAAGCTTATTAGATTAGTTTGACAGGAACGGTCCCTCGTAAAACCATGTTGATAATGGGTCATGAGGTTATTTTTGTTCAGATACTCCAGTATAGCATCTCTTAGAAAACCCTCTAGGATTTTACCCACAGTAGAGGTTAAGCTTACTGGCCTATAATTTCCAAGATCAGTTTTTGTCCCCTTTTTGAATATTGGCACCACATTTGCTATACGCCAGTCCTGTGGTACAAACCCTGTTATTATGGAATCTTTAAATATTAAAAATAATGGTCTATCTATGACAGTACTTAATTCCTGCAGCACTCTGGGGTGTATCCCATCCGGGCCGGGGATTTGTCAATTTTAGTGATTTTTAGACGATGCCGTACTTCCTCTTGGGTTAAGCAGGTGACATTTAATTGAGACTTTTTGTTATCACTGATCATATTGTCTGTCATGGGATTTTCTTGTGTAAATACTGTTGAAAAAAAGTCATTTAGCATATTGGCTTTTTCCTCATCCTCATCCACCATTTCACCCAGACTATTTTTAAAGGGGCCAACACCATCATTTTTTAGTTTCTTACTATTTATGTAGTTAAAAAATATTTTGGGATTCTTTTTACTTTCTCTGGCAATGAGTCTCTCTGTCTCAATCTTTGCTGCCTTGATTTGCTTTTTACAAATGTTATTTAATTTTCTGTATTTATTTAATGCCTCATCACTACCTACTTGCTTTAATTCCCTAAATGCTTTCTTTTTGTCACATATTGCACTTCTTACCGCTTTATTTAGCCATAGTGGTTTCCTCCTATTTCTAGCATGCTTATTCCCATAGGGTATATATTGTGCACATGTCCTATTCAGGATGCGAATAAACATCTCCCATTTGTGTTGTGTACTTTTATGTCTCAGGACATCGTCCCAGTTTATTGCACTAAGATCATCTCTCAACCGTTGGAAATTTGCCTTCCTGAAGTTTAGTGTCCTTGTGGCCCCTTTACTACACGTCTTAGTAAAGGATACTTGAAAGCTTATTAAGTTATGATCACTATTACCCAAGTGACCTCCAACCCGTATATTTGATATGCGGTCTGGCCTGTTGGTTAATATTAGGTCCAGCAGTGCCCCCCTTCTTGTTGGTTCCTGAACCAGTTGTGAAAGATAATTGTCTCTCATAGTTTTCAAAAACTTATTACCTTTGCTGGAACTGCAGGTTTCTGATCCCCAATGTATTTCAGGGTAGTTGAAGTCCCCCATAATAATGACTTCTCCCTGAGTCGCTGCTTCATCTATTTGCTTTATGAGGATATTCTCCTCCACTTCCATTATTGTTGGGGACTTATAACAAACCCCTATCAGTAATTTATTATTTTTTCCCCCTCCCCTTATCTCCACCCACAGGGACTCTACATTTCCATTAGATTCACCTATATTATCACGCAGGATGGGTTTTAAGGATGATTTTACGTATAAACATACACCTCCTCCTCGCCTATTTGTACGGTCATTTCTGAACAGACAATAGCCCTGTAAATTAACAGCCCAGTCATGGCTCTCGTCCAGCCAAGTCTCCGAAATCCCCACCATGTCATAATTATTTTCCAATAAAATCAATTCTAATTCCTCCATTTTGTTGGTGAGGCTTCTGGCATTAGTGAACATGCACTGTATGCATCTCTCTTTACCTCTCTTCCTTCCTACTAGTTTGACTGTTCTAACCCACCCCCCATGCCACCCCCAATTTTATTACTTGTGCCCAGGTTACTATTTACACTATCTTCCCCTCCTGAACAATGAATACCCTCCCCCCCAATCCCTAGTTTAAACACTCCTCCAACCTTCTAGCCATTTTCTCCCCCAGCACAGCTGCACCCTCCCCATTGAGGTGCAGCCCGTCCCTAGCATAGAACCTGTAGCCAAAAGAGAAGTCGGCCCAGTTCTCCAGGAACCCAAACCCCTCCTTCCTACACCAATTCCTGAGCCACTTATTTATCTCCCTAATCTCCCGTTGCCTCTCTGGTGTGGCACGTGGTACAGGCAGTATTTCAGAGAATACTACCTTGGAGGTCCTTGCCCTAAGCTTGCAGCCTAATTCCCTGAAATCATCTTTAAGGACCTTCCACCTACCTCTAACTTTGTCATTTGTGCCAATGTGCACCATGACTGCTGGCTCCTCACCAGCCCCTCCCAGTAATCTGTCAACCCGATCAGCGATGTGCCGGACTCGAGCGCCAGGTAGGCAGCACACTGTTCGACGATCCCTGTCTTTGTGACAGATTGCCCTATCTATTCCCCTAATAATTGAGTCCCCCACTACCAGCACCTGTCTGGCCTGCCCTACTCTCCTGTTTTCCCCCTTACTGGAGCTGACACTCCTCTGGCTTTCAGAGGTCATGCCCTGCTGCAGCAGTGCTATCCCTGAACTCACACCCCCCTCATCTGCCAACATAGCAAATTTATTGGGGTGTGCCAGATCAGGGCTAGCCTCCCTGGCACCCTTCCCTCTACCCCGCCTTCTAACTGTCACCCAGCTAGCTACCTCACGGTCCTGCAGCTCCATACTACCGTCCTCCCCCACATCTATCCCATTGAGCAGCTGTTCAGTGAGCAGCAGACTCCTTTCCATATTGTCTATGGATCTCAGCGTTGTCAGTTGTTCATTTAGATCCAGTATCTGGGCTTCCAAATGCACAACGTACTCACATCTCACACAGCAGTATGCACCCTCGGCCGGCTGGTCAAGGAATGCATACATGTGGCAAGATGTACACTGGATGGCATTGCCAATCATGGAGCTCATTTCCTAATGGGGATTGCACCAGACAGAAATGATAAGTAAAAAGAAATGCAAAGTATTAATTAAATACAACCAGCAATTCAGTAAATCCTCCCTTCCAAACTCCCTGAATCCAAAGTCACTGAATCACAAGTCACACACTTACTTCTGTCGCACTTGCGCTCTGTCACACAAAGCTCGTCACACTCGCTAGCAACTCAGATATATAGAGGTTTTTTTTCCCTTAGCAGAAAATCAGCCTGTATCTCAGTGCACTTCCAAGGGACTGGAAGCCCCAGCCAGCTGCTTCTTATAAACCCTTAATTATGCTCCCCCACCCTTAATTAACCCCTTGTAAGTATAGCTAAACCACAGGTTTTAAGTGCAAAGTAGTTACCCCTTTAACTTACAGGTAGTAAAATAAGAGTCTATAAACTTGTAGAGAGAAAGGAAAGTTAAGAAAGCCCAATAAAATTAAAAGGGTTAAAAAGAAAAAAAAAAAAAAAAAAAATACAGTCAGCAATTCACACAGGTATTTGTTGCAGGATTCCCAAACACCTCCTCACTGAATCACAAGTCACACACTTACTTCTGTCGCACTTGCGCTCTGTCACACAAAGCTCGTCACACTCGCTAGCAACTCAGATATATAGAGGTTTTTTTTCCCTTAGGGTGAGGTGTATAACAAGGGATGGACCTTTTGGGTTAGATGCATGCGTATTTTTAGATTGGATATTCAAGGCAGAACGTCTGCAAATTACACTACCGGCATTATGGATAATCTCTTCCACATGCAGCATAGGAGATCAAAATCTTACAATGGCCATAAATGCAATTTATTCTGTGGATTTCATCCCCTACAATGCAAAAATGCAGCTTTTTGACAATCCAATCCATGGTGGATGAGTATAGTAAGGATTAAAAGGAATCTGTCTGGTCAAAATCCATATGCAACCGCTATCATTTTCTAATTCTTAATTCCTTTCTCTAAACTCTCCATATTCATGTATCTCTATTATTTGTGCTTCCCTTTTATCCTGTGTAAACTTTAAAATAAAAGATTAATTCCATCTGTCAATCACAGTGAGCTCTCTGCTGCCCACTCCCCAAGGAATGAATATTCATGCATCATTACACTGCCCTCCTCTGTCATCTTTATGCTATGTGACTCATTCACTGCAGACAGAGAAGGGAGGGAGGAGGAGGGGTGATCTTAGCTGCAGCTACGAGGTCTTCATGTCATTGTGTGTACCTGAAATGACAAAGAAAGTAATATTGTTGCGCCACTCTAATTGTCATCGGAAGCAGGTTATTTGAATGGGAACCTCACCTGTGCTTGTTGTGCTGTCTGCACAACAAGAATTAGTGCATTGATGTTTATCCCCCTGTGTCCTCGGCTAATGAGCGGCTGTGGATGATGAAGATTTTGCTGCGTCCTTAATCCCAGCACCTCACATGTGAGTCGTCACGTGGTGGGTCCGTGGGCGTGTTCAGGATGTCATCCAAGGTCCTGTTGCCCGGAGCTGCTCCATACCTCACTCCGCGTAGCGGAGGAACGAATGTGAATTCCACTTGAGGAAGACGCTTGGAGAGCGTAGAAACGCGTTGTGGCCTAAAGGACCCTGCCTTTTTATTGTACAAATAAAGCCGAGAGGTAACTATTCATAACAGCCTTGGTGCCGGTTGATTCCCCAGCGCTCACACAAATACCTATTACTCTTTTGAAATACATTGTGTGTACCTGAGACCTATGTGCAGTGTGTGTAGTCTGAGATATTTCTATGTGATTATAAGAACATTTGATCATTTGCTCAGCAGATACACACATTACATGTCTGCAGGAAAAACAGAGTTTATATATACACATAGAAATCTTACATACAGTACAGGCTACAGCAGTAAACAACTCCCCCCTCCCTGCACAGACCACAGAGGGGAGGGAATGAACACCAGCTTGGGTGGGTGTGAATATTTAAATAACACACAGCTGCCAGACTATTCGGCTGTGACTATAATGGAGAGGACTAATGCAGCAGCTCCCTGCAGGGTCTGAAAATGCTGATAACATGGAAACTACAAATGGTCCAATAATGATTTTACATGTTTTTAAAAGGTCTGCCCAGGCCCTCTTCAAGTGTAGTATTAGTATCATACTGAAAAATGACCTGACAGTGTCCCTTTAACTATTAAAGAAGACCTGACAATTGTTCAAAAAAATGAGTTAAATGACTTCCAAAAATCCCTGCACTCCCCTGATTCTGCAGCTATTTTCCATTTTTAGCTCCATTACAGAGATATTCACATTTGTTACTTTTGGAGCACAGTATGTGAAATCTTGGCTTGTAGTTCAACTGGGTGTTTCTTAAGAATCTTCTCTGGGGGCATGTACATTCATCCCTCCCTGCCAATAATAACTCAGAAGTGTCTTAGACCACCCACCAGTTCTATTATTGTCAGCTTTTGTGATGGAGGGGTGAAAGCGCACACCACCAGAGAAGACTCTGAAGAAACGTCCAGTTACACTACAAACTGAGATTTCACATACAGTGCTCCAAAAGTAACAAATGTGAATATCTCTGAAATGGAGCAACATAGATCTAAATGTTAAAGAGTGCAGAGTCAGGGGAGAGCAAGGATTTTTCTCAAGGCATTTAACCCAATTTTTCCTGAGCAGATGGTCCTCTTTCACTGCAGAAATATCCATTCTGTTTGGATTTGTCACTCTTCAATATCTTCACTTGCTGTCATTCACTATTTACTTGCAGTTTAAGGAAACCTTTCCTGGTCATGTGATGGACACAACAGCGCCGGCTCTATCCAGACACAACTGTGATAACTGTACAGTAACCAGTCCCCCATCTTTGTGTCCATCATGGGATCAGGAGATCTGGACAGTTTTTTCTACTCTGGAAGTAAATGATGACACTTCTTATTAAATGACAGCAAGCAGAGATCTTGAAAACTGAGAAATTAATATATAAAATGGTGCAAGACTTGGTGAGTGGTTCTGCTGGTTTGTTGGAGACGATTCCCTATAACTTGGATTTATTCATAGAAATATATACAGTATTACGTTGATTTACAAGTTTAATTTGTTCTGTGACTGAGCTCTTAACTCCATTTGCTCTTATATCAAATAAAATGTCCCCATTAAAATTAATTGAAATACTATTAATCTTTTCCAGCCCCTACTTATGACCTCCATCCTGGTATATTGCTCCCATCCTGGTATATAGCCCCCATTGTGGTACATGGGCCCCCATCCTGGTATATATGATCCACCATCCTGGTGTATGTATGGCCCCTTTCCTGTACATGGCCCCTACCCTGGTACATGACCTTTATCCTGGTACATGGCCCCCATCATTGTATATATGATCCCCCAACCTGGTATATGGCCTAAATCCTAGTATATGGCCCCCATCTTCCTATATATGATTGCCTATCCTGTTAGTTGGTACTCCATCTGAGTACGAGGGAACCCCATCCTGGTACATGGTACCTCAGCTTGGTACATGGCCCCCCATCTTGCTATATATGATCCCCCATCTTGCTACATGGACCCCATCTTGGTTTATATGGTCCCTCATCCTGGTACATGGCCCCAATCAATTATACTCACCCTCCCTCCTGTGCCGCACAATGTGACATCCTCATCTCATGCAGGCAGGTGACAGAGTGTGTTTAGCGCAGCGCTCACACGCTGATCTGCTGACCTGTGCTCACCCGCCGTCAGTTGCCTGCATGAGATGAGGACGCTGTAACTCACATTTGTGCTTGCATCATGAAGCAAAAAATTATACAGATCGACGGCGTGTATCTTGCAATATTCGTAAGTTGGTGCACTTGTTAGTCAGGGTATTACTGCAGTTGTTCTTTGAGAAATGCAGTGGGTGGTAATACTGAGCGACTGACAGCAGATATCCAGAGGGATGCTCGTTATTCACCGATTAAGGACCGCCCACTGGACTCCTAACCATAGAAAGAGATGGAATTGAAATTAATAAATCCAAGTTTTACTGAAGCTTTTCCTAGAAATGTATATATCACTCTAATGTCAGATGTCATGTTTACTGTGAATGGTTTTCTTTTAGGTTTCTTTTATTTAAAGGGGTTTTCTTATATACAGCATTGATCACGTATTCACAGAATAGATTAACATGTGATCACTACAATGGATCCCAAAGTCCAGTGGAGAAGTAGTGAGTGAGCATGTTCGGCCTCTGCTCCATTCACTGACTGTAAGAGTCATGGTCACACATGCTCCATTCACAATGGGAACATTTGGCCTCTGGTTTTGGGATCATTTGGACCCCAGCTATTCATTCATTCATTCATTCATTCATTCATTCATCTATCCATCATCTGTAATGTGAAGAGTGATCAATGTTCCTTTTGGGACAACTCCTGTAATATGAATATTTTGTGATCAGACTAAAATCCCGCACATCCTCCAGTATATGAAGGTCGGTAGGGGGGAGGTAATTCATTTTAGGATTCCTGCGCCTCCCCAGATGGCGGCTGAGTTGTCACATGAATGTGGTGTTGTATATTTTGGCTTCCACCCCACTTTTTATATATATTCAGAGGAGACGTATTCGCAATTAGCAATTCTGCATATGGAGCGCTCCTTGTGTGAAACAAACTGCTGCACTTAGAAGATCCTAAACTTACCACTTATGTTTTATAGAAGAACGTGATTGTGACTTGTGTACTTCGTTCTCTCCATAGGAGGCCATGAAGATATGGATCGTCGTGTCTCCCAGCACAGTCTTGCAGAGACAGCAAAACTTGGCAGCAAAACAGCCTTGAACAGACGGGTAAGAGGAAAAGTCTTGCAGTATGCTGACGAGATGGAGAAGTGAAATGTAGCATTTTTCATGGAAAATGGAAAAAAAAAAAATAAACCCCCTAATTTCCAGCTCGACAGGTTGCTAGATAAATAAAGAGCACACGCGCCTCGCTCCTATTCCTGCACAATCGGACAGTCGTCTTCTTTCTCGCCGCACTCTTCACAAACGCTCAGCGGTTTTCTTATTCACCCAGTGGCCGCGCCGTATACATTATACCCTGGAGTACATGTGTCAGTAAATTCAGGGATCCGTCCACCTCACGATACCGAATACTGGTGTTGCGCTGTGGTCTGCAGATTTTAGCCACTTTGGGCTGACAAATATTGTTAACAGATTTCAACCTGTATCAAGTTCCTCTTGAAATAACAAGAGGAAAACTGCCCGGATACAGAAAAAGCACAGACTGACAAAATCCCAAACTTCATCTTCAAGGGATTTCTTCCAAGTCACAAACAGAAAGAAATCTTAAAGGGAATGTGTCAGGACATTTTATTTAATAGATCTTAGAAGTAAGAGAGTATACAGGCATTACAGCTGAGATTACAGAATAAGAGAATACAGACATTACAGCCAGGGATCACAGAATAGAAGAGTATACAGGCATTACAGCCGTGATCACAGAATATAAGCGTATACAGACATTACAGCCGTGATCACAGAATATAAGAGTCTACAGACATTACAGCTGGGGATCACAGAATAGAAGAGTATACAGGCATTACAGCCGTGATCACAGAATATAAGAGTATACAGACAATACAGCCGGGGATCACAGAGTATAAGAGTCTACAGACATTACAGCCGGGAATCACAGAATATAAGAGTATGCAGACATTACAGCTGGGGATCACAGAATATATGAGTATACAAACATTACAGCCAGGGATCACAGAATAGAAGAGTATACAAACATTACAGCCAGGGATCACAGAATATAAGAGTATACAGACATTACAGCCGGGGATCACAAAATATAAGAGTATACAGACATTACAGATGGGGATCACAGAATATAAGAGGATACAGACATTACAGCCAGGGGATCACAGAATATAAGAGAATACATACATTACAGCCGGGGATCACAAAATATAAGACTATACAGACATTACATCGGGGGATCACCGAATAGAAGAGTATACAGACATTACATCGGGGGATCACCGAATAGAAGAATATACAGACATTACAGCCGGGGATCACAGAATATAAGAGTATACAGACATTACAGATGGGGATCACAGAATAGGAGTATACAGCCATTACAGCCAGGGATCACAGAATATAAGAGGATAAAGGCATTACAGCTGGTGATCACAGAATATAAGAGTATACAGACATTACAGCCGGGATCACAGAATACAGTGTTGGCCAAAAGTATTGACACCCCTGCAATTCTGTCAGATAATACTCAGTTTCTTTCTGAAAATGATTGCAATCACAAATTCTTTGGTATTATTATCTTCATTTAATTTGTCTTCAATGAAAAAACACAAAAGAGAATGAAGCAAAAAGCAAAACATTGATCATTTCACACAAAACTCCAAAAATGGGCCGGACAAAAGTATTGGCACCCTCAGCCTAATACTTGGTTGCACAACCTTTAGCCAAAATAACTGCAATCAACCGCTTCCGATAACCATCAATGAGTTTCTTATAATGCTCTGCTGGAATTTTAGACCATTCTTCTTTGACAAACTGCTCCAGGTCCCTGATAGTTGAAGGGTGCCTTCTCCAAACTGCCATTTTTAGATTTCTCCACAGGTGTTCTATGGGATTCAGGTCTGGACTCATTGCTGGCCACCTTAGAAGTCTCTAGTGCTGTCTCTCAAACATTTTCTAGTGCTTTTTGAAGTGTGTTTTGGGTCATTGTCATGCTGGAAGACCCATGACCTCTGAGGGAGACCTAGCTTTCTCACACTGGGCCCTACATTATGCTGCAAAATTTGTTGGTAGTCTTCAGACTTCATAATGCCATGCACACGGTCAAGCAGTCCAGTGCCAGAGGCAGCAAAGCAACCCCAAAACATCAGGGAACCTCCGCAATGTTTGACTGTAGGGACCGTGTTCTTTTCTTTGAATGCCTCTTTTTTTCCCCTGTAAACTCTTATGTTGATGCCTTTGCCCAAAAGAAAGAACATTCTTCCAAAACATTTTAGGCTTTCTCAGGTACGCTTTGGCAAACTCCAGCCTGGCTTTTTTATGTCTTGGAGTAAGAAGTGGGGTCTTCCTGGGTCTCCTACCATACAGTCCCTTTTCATTCAGACGCCGACGGATAGTACAGGTTGACACTGCTGTACCCTCGGACTGCAGGGCAGCTTGAACTTGTTTGGATGTTAGTCGAGGTTCTTTATCCACCATAAGCACAATCTTGCATTGAAATCTCTTGTCAATTCTTCTTTTCCGTCCACATCTAGAGAGGTTAGCCACAGTGCCATGGGCTTTAAACTTCTTGATGACACTGCGCACGATAGACACAGGAACATTCAGGTCTTTGGAGATGGACTTGTAGCCTTGAGATTGCTCATGCTTCCTCACAATTTGGTTTCTCAAGTCCTCAGACAGTTCTTTGGTCTTCTTTCTTCTCTCCATGCTCAATGTGGTACACACAAGGATACAGGACAGAGGTTGAGTCAACTTTAATCCATGTCAACTGGCTGCAAGTGTGATTTAGTTATTGCCAACACCTGTTAGGTGCCACAGGTAAGTTACAGGTGCTGTTAATTACACAAATTAGAGAAGCATCACATGATTTTTCTAACACTGCCACTACTTTTGTCCACCCCCTTTTTTATGTTTGGTGTGGAACTATATCCAATTTGGCTTTAGGACAATTCTTTTTGTGTTTTTTTCATTGAAGACAAATTAAATGAAGATAATAATACCAAAGAATTTGTGATTGCAATAATTTTCAGGAAGAAACTGAGTATTATCTGACAGAATTGCAGGGGTGTCAATACTTTTGACCAACACTGTATAAGAGTATACAGACATTACAGCCGGGGATCACAGAATATAAGAGGATACAGACATTACAGCCGGTGATCAGAGAATATAAGGGTATACAGACATTACAGACGAGGATCACAGAGTATGAGTATACAGACATTACATCGGGGGATCACAGAATATAAGAGTCTATAGACATTACATCGGGGGATCACAGAATATAAGAGTCTATAGACATTACAGCCAGGGATCATAGAATATAAGACAGATGACATCAGGCAGGAAATCTTGCAGCTGCCAACTTCACCACTATCAATCATCGTAGGGAGGCAGTAAGGATGTTAATAACCTGTAGAGGCAGATTGACATGAAGTGCTGTGGACTGGACGAAGCACCTAATGATACTCTGCCTCCCCAGGTCATAATTCTTCCTGAATGACTGTCCCTTTAACACTTTACATTTTAAAATAATCTGGATTATTTCACAACCATTTTCTTTCTGTCTCTTGATTTCTTCCTTTCATTGACTTACAAGTCTGCCTGCTGTGACTTCTCATTCCCCGGCAGACCCTGCTGGCTCGGAGTCTGGATATAAATCCTCTTGTTTTGCTCCTTGCAGTGCAGTCTTTATATGAGGATCCGCACAGTAATGTGGGTGGATATGCTGTATCTGCAGACAATATTAGAGCAGGTCTTCCAGTACCGTATGACGGCCTGTTAATATTTGATTTCGTTGTCTCCTTTCTCCAGGATACGTACAGAAGGCGGCAGATGCAGCGCACAATCACCCGTCAGATGTCATTTGATCTGACCAAGCTGCTGGTGACAGAAGACTGGTTCAGTGACATCAGTCCTCAGACTATGAGAAGATTATTAAATATTGTTTCAGTAACAGGTAATAGAGTTGGTGATAATTATGAAGTTAGACCCATCTCCCACACATGTATGCTCCTCTTGACCAAGTGTGCATGTATTCTCAGTGGGGGAGGGGAAAAAGCCACTGCCAGATACGTGTGGCGGCACCTTATTTCCTGAGAACAGAAGTATCGGTTGGTCATGTTAGAATCCAATGAGCCTCATCCATCATCAGATGGGGGTAGCCCAAACCTGATGACAGATTATCTTTAAACGCATGTATTTGGGGTTAAAAATATTTCTTGTAATTGGGTTTCATTAGAACTGTTAACCCTTTTGGCTCTTATAGGGTGTTTGTCCCTCTGCACACTCACCTTTGGTGTGGTCTGTGGTTCTAAATCAGCTGAGAGGAGCTCTGAAAAAGATAGAAAAGAGTTGGAAACACTCCAGTAAGACTTTGAGAACAAGCACATTGCTGAGTTCTCAATAACTCATTCATCAACGTAGAGGCTGTAATAGAAGCAGCATACAAATGATTGTTTTACCCTCAAATACATGCATTAAAGTAAAAAGAAATATCCAAAGATGACCAACCCCTTAAGAGCATGATGAGCAGTTATTATTGTTGGAAAATCTAACTCATCTGAGATTAAAGAGGTTTCCATTACTAATGTGATCCCCTTTGTTTTGTTCTAACGATTCTTAACTAACACTTTCCAAATATACTTCTGCTACCTACCCTGCTCCCCTAAGATTATCTTTAAAATGCTCATAAATTCCTTTATTGTTGTTGTAGGTTTAATTCTTTTGTCTGGAGACTGGATTCGGGCTAACTGAGCAGGGCACTTCACTGGTGGGGCAGGGCTGCCTCTCTGTGAGTGACATCAGTCTGGGCACGCATGTCCAGATCAGACTTCACTCTCCTCCTAGCACCCACAAATGATGTGCCCTTCTTAGTTGGTCCGAATCCGGTCTCTAGATCAGAATGATTAAAGCTACAACAACAACAATAAAGGTATTTACGAGCCTCTTAGAGATCATCTTACAGGAGCAGGGTAGGTAGTAGAAGTATATTTGGAAACAGGCAAAGGAAGGACAAGTGAAAGGGGGCTCTCAGGCGGAAAATCTCTTTAGGCAGAAGGCCTTTAATCACATTGCTTTTTGATGGGGAGTGAATTTCTAAGTTTCGATCGGCAAAACATGTAGCTATCATTGGCCAGAGTACTGTAAAGCACACAACCTTTGGAGTAGCAGAAAGACCCTTCCACCTTGGTTAAAGTATCAGATTCACTGCAGAGACAGCTGTTAGTCAGTGTCGGGGCGTGCCTACAGCTGTCGCTCACGTTATAGTGACTGGCATAACCACCTTATTGAAAGCCAGCAGCTCCCGAAATTGAATAAGTTCATTTTCTCTTGTTGGCGGCACTTTCAGTTAGAAAGCTGGGCAGAAATTTAACACTACCTGCAGATTAACCCTATATCTACAGGGGAATAGCAGTCTATGGTGTGATGGGTTCCCTTTAAACGCTATGAAGTTGGGAGGGGGAGGAGTGCTCAGCACAGTGAGAGACAGGCTGCTACTGCTGCATCTTTTAGCAATTGTTTTATTTCACTTTAGAGCTGGATTCATAGCTACACTGCTCAGTATTGTCCTCCATGCTGCTGTGTAATTTTCCCCAAGCTGATTCTTCTGCCTGTGTACTACATAAAGAAGAGTAGGAAGCCCTTGTATCTCTGTGTACTCTATATAGGGGATACTGTAGCACTCATCTCCTCCCAACAGCTGAGCCAATAGCAAGTTAGAGCCTATTATGGGGAAAACTGGTGAAACATACAGGATTAAAGACAAATAATGGCCAAAAATGGTGTTTCTCAAGTACACACAGGTTGGCCTAGTCTGAAAAGTTGCCTGAAATAATGAGTATGTTGTAAATATTAAAGAAGTGCTCCTATCAAAGTTTTTAAAGGGAATCTGTCACCCCTTTGGGTGTTCTAAACTGTGCCAACCAATTGTAATATGATGTAATTGGGGTTCCTGGAGCCCCTTTATTTGCCCCTGCATACCTTAGAAATAAACCTTTATTTTGTCCCGCACTGTATGATAATGACCGCTGAAAAGGTCCGGGAGGGTCTGTTCTCTGTGTTCCTCGCCGCCTTCTGCCAGGAATACCCGCCCCGCTCTTTTGAAATTGCCGCCCCTCCTTTGTATAACTGATGAATGACAGGCACTACTCTCGCGCCTGCGCAGTGGGGCGGGTCACTGTGCTTCATTGAAGACCCATAATGCCCGAAGTCTCGCGAGATTTGTGAAGTCTTGCGCCTGTGCAGTAGAAGCTCGCAAGATTTCGAGTACTGCGTTTTCAGTGAAGCACAGTGACCCACCCCACTGCGCAGGTGCGAGAGTAGTGCCTGTCAATCAATGGCCATACACGGGGGGGGGCGACAATTTCAAAAGAGCAGACCCCTCGGACCTTTTCAGCAGTTATTACCATACAGCGTGGGAGAGAATAAAAGTGTATTTCTTAGGTATGCAGGGAGACATCTGGGCACATAGAAGGGTTACAGGAACCCCAATTACATCATGCTACAGCTGGTGGGCACAGTTTAGACATGCTCCCTTTAATATATTGCAGTCATTATATCATATAGCACAAAGTACTTACAATTTCTCATTTTCTGGTCATCATAATGGGAGACCCAGACAATGGGGTTTAGGGCACTGCCCTCCGGAGGTCACACTAGGTACTACAAGTTTGTAGACACCGCCCCCTCCGCTTATAAACCCCTACCGCAGGGAACATCCTCAGTTTTAAACTTAGTGTGCTCGGAGGATCACGCTTTGCTTGCACTTCACTGCATTCTCACTACTTTCGTGATGGCGTCTGAAGACAAGGTAATAAGGTCCCAGTCGGGACCGGTGACAGCCTCCCCGCTCACCCTTAGTGGCACACGCTGGTGGAGGTACCGGAGGGCCTAGGGCCTGGACACCTGGTGTTCTCCCGGTACGCTGTTACACTCCTCTCCATCCCTCTCTGGGGGGCTCTGGTGAGTGGGAGATGGGAGCCTTGCACAGCTCCGCTCCGTCCGAGGCCTCCCTAAATGGTGCTTACAGACCGGACTGGAGCCAGCCCAGTCCGAGGCCTCCCTAAATGGTGCTTACACTCCGGACTGGGCTGAGCGGCCCAGTCTGAGGCCTCCCTAAATGGTGCTTACACTCCAGACTGGTGCTGCACCCCCGTCCGAGGCCTCCCTGAATGGTGCTTACAGACCGGACCGGCACTGAGGCACTCTGTGTCTCCTGTGTGCCTGGGGGTAGTGTCTGGCACTTTATGTGTTTCATGACACTCAGACCGCGCGTTGCCCTCGGGCCCGCGGTTCTGCGGGTGTACCCTGTGCTGGGGTCACCCTGGCTGACCGCCCTGTGTGTCACAGGGGCTGAGGCCGTAGGCTGCGGATGTGTGATATGTATTTGCAGTCTGTGTACAATGTTTTTTACACTGTTTCCCGCCCTGCGGGCTCCAGCTCCCTCATGAGAAGGATGCTTGGAGGAGGGGATGCAGCCCGTGCGGTGACGTCACCGCGGGGCGTGTGCGTGTGTTTCCCGCGTGTCTTCGGCGCCGCCCACAGTTTCTCTGTCGGCGGCCATCTTTACCCTCACTTCCCGGCTGGGAACTGTATGCAGCGTGCGTCTGCACTCCAAGAGGGGAGACCGGAAGACGGCGCGGAGGTCACACACACACACCGCTCCCTCATACCGCTTTACAGCGGTCGGTAAGCCACCGGGTTCTCCGGTTTTGTTGTCTGCAATTGGGCTTATCTACCCCTACTGTGGCCATGTCCTCAGCTGGGAAGCGTGCTGCTAAGGCGGCTGAGACCACCGTTACATGTGCTACGTGCAATGGAACACTGGTGGAGGGGTCCTGCAATAACTGTGGACGCCCAGAGGCCCGGGCTGCAACTGCTGGGTCAGCAACCCCGGTGCTATACCCTGAGGTTCAGGTGATCTCAGGGCCTTGGGAGACTCAGAACAGGATCAATGAATCTCTGTTGTCTCAGCTGTCCTCCATGTCGCAATCCCTGGAGGCACTTAATAGGAGACTGGATAGCCCAGCTACTCCTTCCAGTTACCCCCGGGTGTCTCCCTCTTCTGCTGTGAGACCCCTTAAGCGGGCTCGTCGTGAGGCTTCACCCGAGCTCCAGACTCTCTCTGAGGAGGAGCGTTCCTCTGATGGTGAGGAAGATGATGGGGGTTCGACTTTCGGGTCTGTATCTGTGTCTGAACCACCAGATGGGGTGGAGGATCTGGTGTCCTCTATCAACGAGACCTTACGTCTCGTGACACCCCCTGAGGAGGTGACGGTGCACCCGAAGGAGGTCTATCAATGGCTGCGGCCGGAGGCTAGACCAAGTGGCTCCTTTATGGACCATACTAATTTTGGAAGGGTGATTAGAGCCCCCAGGTTACATCCTGGGCGGCGTTATGTCCGCAAACCTAAGGACAATCGCTTCCCCTTTCCCCAGGAGGTGCTTCAGGAGTGGTCGCAGTCCCCGAAGGTGGATGCTTCCATGACCAGGATTGCTGCACGCTCCCTTTTCTCTGCCTCTGATAGCTCCTCACTGAAGGATGCTACTGATAGACAGGTCGAGCAACTCGCCAAGTCTTCCTATGAGGCGGTGGGGTCGTCATTTGCCCCTAACTTTGCCACGGTCTGGACCTTACAAGCGATCACTACCTGCTTGGATGGTATCACTGACCTGGCAAGGTCCAGTCCAGAGGTCCTGGCACTTACCGAGAGGGCGAGGGCCTATGCGGACTACGCCAGAACGGCGACTCTGGAAACTGCCACTCGCTCAGCTGTGGCTTCGGCCAATGCTATAGCGATCCGCAGGTTGTTGTGGCTACGTCTTTGGGACTCAGATGCCACATCCAAGAAGATTCTGCAGAATCTTCCGTTCTCTGGTGACAGGCTTTTTGGCACAGAGCTGGACAAGCTAATTAAGGATTCTGCTGAGTCTAAAATACCGCAGAATAAACCTAAGCCACGGTATACCGTTAAGAGGAACCCAAAACAGTGGTCCTTTCGGTCCAGCTCACAGTCATCAGCACCGTCCGCTCGCACGGACCGAGGGGGCAAGCCCGCTTCTCAGTGGCGCTCTAAGAGTCGTCCAAAGAAGCCGGCGGGGGCAGCAGCTGCCACCCCCAAACCCGCCTCTACATGACTCGCTCTCTCTTCCTGCCTCCCCACAGGTGGGGGGCCACTTGTCTCGCTTTCGGGACGAGTGGCTACTTCACGTTCCAGATCAGTGGGTTCGAGACGTGGTCTCGCGAGGTTACAGGATAGAGCTGACGTCAAAACCAATATCCCGATTCCATCGGTCGGTCCCCTCCCCAGAAAAAGCTCAGGCCTTTTCTTTGGTGTTGGAGGGACTCCGCAGAGACGGAGTGGTGGTCCCGGTACCTTCCGGGGAGAGGTTCAGGGGTTTTTACTCCAACCTCTTTATCGTCCCAAAGAAGGACGGATCCTTCCGCCCGGTTCTGGACCTGAAGTTGTTCAACCGCCACGTGCTGGTTCGGAAGTTCCGTATGGAATCACTGCGCTCAGTGATCGCGGCTGTGTCACAGGGGGACTTCTTGGCGTCCATAGATATCAGAGACGCTTACCTTCACGTGCCCATTGCACCGGCTCACCAGCGATGGTTGAGATTTGCAGTGGGGGAGGAACACTTCCAATTTGTGGCGCTGCCGTTCGGCTTGGCCTCGGCACCGCGGGTGTTCACAAAAGTGATGGCCTCTATGATGGCTCTCCTGCACGTGCAGGGCCATGCCGTCATTCCCTATTTGGACGACCTGCTGGTCAGGGCGCCATCGGAACACCTCTGTCAAGCGAGCCTGGATGTGACCAGGCGGTCTCTGGAACAATTCGGTTGGCTCCTCAATGTTCAGAAGTCAACCTTGGTTCCGACCCAGTCCTTGACTTATTTGGGCATGGACTTCAACACGTCCTCAGCCCTGGTGTCTCTGCCACAATCCAAACAGGTGGCGATCCGATCGGGAGTACAAGCAGTGCTCCTGTCACCACAATCGTCCCTTCGTGGGTTGATGAAGCTGGTGGGTCGCATGGTGGCGGCGATAGAGGCGGTGCCGTTTGCACAATTTCGCCTCCGTCCTCTCCAGCTGGAGATACTACGCAGGTGGGACAAGAGGACGATCTCGCTGAATCGGCTGGTGACACTGTCACAACCGACCCGAGATTCCCTGCAGTGGTGGCTTCAACCACATCACTTGTCGCGGGGCCGGTCCTTCATCAAACCGTCATGGTTAGTGGTGACCACCGACGCCAGTCTGAAGGGCTGGGGTGCGGTGTTCTTACACCACAGGGCCCAAGGCCTCTGGACTCTGTCGGAGTCGGCATTACAGATCAACGTGCTGGAGATCAAGGCGATCTATCTAGCACTCCTGGCCTTTCAGAGATTCCTCTCAGGACATCCCATCCGGGTTCAGTCCGACAACGCGACGGCCGTCGTTTATATAAATCATCAAGGAGGAACCAGGAGTGCAGAGGCTCTGGCCGCAGTCCACCGCATCCTATCCTGGGCGGAGGACAACAACTGCCTGATCTCCGCAGTTCACATCCCAGGGGTCGAAAACTGGGAGGCCGACTATCTGAGCAGGCAGGGGATGGACGCCGGAGAGTGGGCCCTTCATCCAGACGTCTTTCGGGACATCTGCGGCAGATGGGGCACTCCGGACGTGGATCTGATGGCCTCACGGCTGAATCATCAGGTTCCGCAATACATGGCGAGGTCATGGGACCCCCAGTCGTTGGGAGCGGACGCCCTGATCTTGAATTGGTCCAGATTCAATCTACCATATGTGTTCCCTCCTATGGCTCTGATTCCCAGGGTGCTGTGGAAAATCAGGTCGGAATGCAGGGTAGCCATTCTAGTGGCTCCAGACTGGCCCAGGAGGTCCTGGTATCCGGACCTGTGGCAACTGTCAGGCGGACTCAGGTGGGCTCTTCCAGAACGCGCAGATCTTCTCGCGCAAGGCCCATTCTTCCACCTCAATTCCAAGGCCCTCAGATTGACTGCATGGCTCTTGAGGCCTGGCTGCTGACATCCAGGGGGTTCTCTCCTACAGTGGTTGCCACTATGAATCGGGCTAGAAAGCCAGTTTCCAGGAAAATGTACCACAGGACGTGGAAAATCTTTTTTACCTGGTGTGCCTCTGGGGGCCGGTCCCCGTGGCCCTTGTCCATCCCGACATTGTTGGCTTTCCTACAGTCGGGTTTGGAGTTGGGATTATCCCTTGGCTCCTTAAAGGGTCAGGTCTCAGCACTTTCTGTGCTGTTTGACAGACGATTGGCGCTTCTCCCCAAGGTCCGTCAATTTCTGCAGGGGGTGTCGCGGATGGTTCCACCCTACAAAAGACCTCTGGATCCGTGGGACCTTAACATGGTCCTGGCGGCATTGCAAAAACCGCCATTTGAGCCTCTGAGGGAGGTTTCCCTTTCTCGTCTGTCCCAGAAGGTGGCTTTTCTGGTGGCGATTACATCTGAGGAGGGTCTCAGAATTGGCTGCACTATCGTGCAAGTCTCCCTTTCTGGTGGTTCACCAAGACAAGGTGGTGTTGCGTCCACGGCCGGAATTCTTACCAAAGGTGGTTTCAACGTTTCACCTGAACCAGGAGATTGTTCTCCATCATTTTGCCCCGCTCCCGTTCATCAGGTTGAGCGCGACCTCCATACTCTGGATCTCGTGAGAGCTATACGCATTTATGTGTCCAGAACCGCCTCCTTTAGGAGTTCGGATTCTTTGTTTGTTCTTACGACAGGTCGCTGTAAGGGGTCCGCGGCTTCAAAGTCAACCTTAGCCAGGTGGATTAAGGCTTCCATTCAAGAGGCTTACCGGTCTTCTGGTTTGCCTCTCCCGGTGGGATTGAAGGCTCACTCTACCAGAGCCGTAGGTGCCTCATGGGCCTTGCGACATAGAGCATCTGCTCTACAGGTGTGTCAGGCGGCCACTTGGTCCAGCCTACACACTTTCTCTAAGCACTATATGGTGCATGCCCATGCCTCTGCGGATGCAAATTTGGGCAGGCGGGTTCTACAGGCGGCGGTTGCCCACCTTTAAAGGGGAACCATGTTATCCGTCTTGTTGAGGAACTCTTCCCGCCCTGGGGTATTGCTTTAGGACATCCCCATTGTCTGGGTCTCCCATTATGATGACCAGAAAAAAGAGAATTTTGTTTACGTACCGTAAATTCTTTTTTCTTTAATCATCAATGGGAGACCCAGTACCCACCCAGTTGTTCCTTTGCTTGTTTTGCATTGGCTCTGTTCTCTGTTGAGACAGTGTTTGCCGGGTTGTTGAACCGTTTGTGCACGGTGTTCTTCCCGATGTTTCGGGTGTGGTTTATTTTCCTCCTCGCAGCTTGTAGACCAAACTGAGGATGTTCCCTGCGGTAGGGGTTTATAAGCGGAGGGGGCGGTGTCTACAAACTTGTAGTACCTAGTGTGACCTCCGGAGGGCAGTGCCCTAAACCCCATTGTCTGGGTCTCCCATTGATGATTAAAGAAAAAAGAATTTACGGTACGTAAACAAAATTCTCTTTTTTGCCCTTCTACCCAGTTAATACTTCCCGTGTGCGCGTGTTCCTGGTTTCTGCATAGTTGTGACTCGTTATTTATATGACTCTGTGTAGCAAATTACTGTTAACTGATATATTGAAGCAAAAAAAGACTCTGGGTAAAAGCCAGAAATCCATGATCTTGTCCTTTGTTATGAAGTAAATGTGTGATATTTTTTTCTTTTATAAATTGTTTTGTAAAACTTGACATTTCAATAAAGGATAGACCAATACAGTAAGAACGATACAGATGATGCTTCTCTTTTTTTCCATTACAGCTATGACATCACATGATTAAAAACAGATCTAGCTGAATCCTTCTAATTTCTATGTAGAAACAGGAAGTCTCTTGTCTCTGGATGAACCATTCACCAGCTGCTCTTCAACTCCTGACCCAGCTGCTCCCTCTTTTCCCCTGGGCATTGACTTTTGCGGTGATGACTCATGCAGAGAAAAGAGACCTCCCGTTTCTACATAGAGCTTAGACAGATTCAGCTGGTCTGTTTTTAACTTCATGATGTCATAGACCTAATAGAAAAGAGAAGAATTAACTGGGAAAATGAGCAATTGTAAGTACATAGTGCCATATAACATGATGACTGCAATATATTAAGAGGATAAAAATGTTTATGGAAGTGTTTAATTAGCAATTCTCAAGGTAGGCCATGAACACTTGATAGGTTACAATCTGACAGAATGAAGTGGCAGATCCTGTTTTGTGAACCCTGGTGTACTTATAGGAGCATGTGCATTGTACCACAGTGCTGTTCCGTCTAAATACATGAGGCCGCGTTGAAGAAACCTGTTCCGGTGTTTGTGAATCCTGACTACTTCTTTTTTTTGCTCTTTTTTTGTAGGAAGGCTACTAAGAGCCAACCAGATCACTTTTAATTGGGATAGATTGGCTTCTTGGATCAACCTTACAGAGCAGTGGCCATATAGAACTTCATGGCTGATCCTGTACCTGGAGGAGACTGAGACTGTCCATGATCAAACCACACTGAAAACCATTTATGAAAGGTGAGGTAATCTTTTGTTATCTGACCGTCATACAAAATGATATGAAACATACACGGCCCAATATCACCGGTAACAAGGTCGGCTGCAGACAGTGACTATAAGGTGTAAACCTTGTACCATTCTATAAGGCCAAATTCTGCAGCTCAGTGCTATCAATAAATTCTATCTCTAGGCTTCGTCCAGGACTCTGCATGTACGTCAGCGCATAGTCTACTGTATAGGATCTTACCATAATGTTTGGCTGTTTTATTAACTCTTGGTAAAGTGTACAATAAATGTTTTCAAAGGGTAAACTGTAATACAATGTTAATATTACACAACCAGACACAGAGGAGGAGGAAGAGTTAAAAAAAAATCTCTGAACGGTATTTGTTTTCTTCACAATTTTACTGTACTCTTCTTCTTTACTTCAATCACCACCCAATGATCATATACAGTCATGAGAAAAACTACCTATAGCCTTGTTGATTTCCATGGTTGTATATAGTGGGACTTCTCATTCTTAGAAGGTCTTAAAATAAGGTAAATCCAACCTCAGGTGGAGAACATTACTCCATGTCATGAGTAATTTACCAAAAAGTAGACCAAAATATAGAAGCAGTGGGAACAATTAAGTACACCCCATGCATCAGCAGCTTGTAAGGACCACATTTAGCTACAATAACTTAATGGCAGCATCTGAGATGGTGGGGGGGTGAAAGTGCACGATCCAGAGATTTCACATACTGCGCTCCATAAGAAATCAATATGACTGTGTCTGCAATGC
Organism: Allobates femoralis; assembly: GCA_033576535.1. Classification (NCBI taxonomy): domain Eukaryota; kingdom Metazoa; phylum Chordata; class Amphibia; order Anura; family Aromobatidae; genus Allobates; species Allobates femoralis. The sequence continues at coordinate 56,645,730 of JARQOC010000001.1, read as the reverse complement.
TAGTGACACAGCGCAAAACAAAAGACAGTGGCAGAATTAGGAACTCAGAGATTTTTACAAGGTGTTTAACTCAATTTTTTAAGCCAGTGATGAGATGTTTTTAAAGGGTTCACAACATTTGGCGCAAAAAAGACTCAATGTTCAAAGACAAAAATAAAGAGCTTTTTTTTAATAAAAAAAAAAAATTGCTCCAACTCTTGAATTACGTTATCCATTTTGAAGAATTTGGCATAAAAAAATCAGCAAAAACAACACGCAAAGTGACTTAATGAAATCGCAAATGATGAATCAGTTCTATAGTTTAATGGGGGATATCAACCCTATACAAATTACATCTTTAGTGCTCTAATTGCTGCCTGTGTTCTATAAAAACTGCAGTTCAATCAGATATGGCAAACCGGGTACTTGATGTACCCTGGGTGTGGCTAAGAGACTCAGTGCAAAGTTCCACTCACTAGTTTTGCATATCCCCACCTGCCTCGCCGGTGATTGACAGCTTTGGCTTGGCTGAAATTACTCTGGATAAAATGCCCACTCCAAACAAACTGTCAGTGTATGGAGCACTGAACCTTGGGTACACCCAGGGTGCACTGTTTCTCTTGGGTACACCCAGCATTCACTATGTCGCTTGGGTACACCCAGGGTGCACTATGTCTCTTGGGTACACCCAGGGTGCACGATGCCTCTTAGCCACACTCAGGGTACACTATGCACCCTAATTAGCATATTTGACTAGCCATCAAATGCTGCACTTTAATGGCAGCGATTTCCACACAAAATGCTACTTCAGACAAGTGTATTATATACATCTGTTAAAATTGGGCAGCACATGGACCACTGTTAAAAGAGCATTTTTTTTTCACATGGGCTGAGTGTCCATATGCCGTATGCATAATTTTCACCTAATTCAAGTCTATGGGTGCACAAAATTTACAAAACAAAAAAATACTTCCATACATATTGTACACATTGCATCCATTTTTTACAAATAGACTGGAATTATTAACTAAATAATTATTATTAATGTATTAATTAAATGATAACTTAATTATTACTTAACTTTATAAAATGTATAAAAATGGATGCCATTCACAATAATATTAATAATAATGATAATAAAATCGGAATGGATGACACAGATGGAATACAGACAACAATGCAGATGAAAATCATTTGTTTCTGGATGAACATTTCACAAATTTTCCTTCTCTCGTTGGGACCCGGCCTAAAGGTGCTTTTTTCCCCTCTATCATTAATAATAATGATTTTAATAAAAAATATGGGCTGTATGCCTACATTGCAGTGAGCTTGGTCTATTCTGTGAGTTGGGCTGACACTCTGTAATTTGTTTGGCACAGTACCGTGACTGCAGTTTTCCAGCAGATGGCAGTGTTGTACAGTTATGTTAGATCCGCGTTCTCTGCAGCGATCTGCAGCTTGAGATGCCGTCTGGGTGTCCGCACAGTGATTATTTGAAGTGTAATGAAAAATTTTAAGGGGGTGTCCATATTTGCTGGTGAAACTCTGTATTTACTCTATGTAACTGCAGACTGTTAAATATTCACAGCGTGTGCAATGCATACTGTCAGGATTCTCTGGTGCCCGCAGCCAGAGCGGGCAGTCACATGAACTCAGGTGTACGATTTGCTTACTTACGGACACATTCTGAATAGATGTGCATGACCTCACTCAATTTAAATGAATTCAGTGAAGCCCATACCGTTATGTCAAGTCAGAATATGGGTGGAAATATGCTAAATTTGTTGTCCTGGTTCTTGCTATACCATCTTTTGTTGGGTATGTTCTTGACATACCATCCAGCATGTCCTGACCACTTTACCTTCGGCATCGATCCTTATTTTTCATGCTGACCTGTGGCTTTGAGAGTACACCACTTCAGCTCAGTCCAAAACATAGGTCTTTGGATCAAAGGCTTATCTTGAGAAGGAATAATGAAGCATACTCTCAAACAAAATCCCAGCCTGCAGTGAAGCATAGTCGTGCCTCAGTGATGCCTACAGTTAAGTACTATGGTTGCTTGGTAACTTGGTTATGTCTACGATAAAACATGATGGTAGCTCGATGGTGCCTACAGTGAAGCTTGGTGCTGGCTCGATGATGCCTACAGTGAAATGTGGTGGCTCTGATGCCTGCAGTGAAGCATGGTGGTGGCTCGATGATGCCTATAGTGAAACATGGCGATAGCTCAATGATGCCTACAGTGAAGTATGACTGTGGCTCTGATGCCTACAGTAAAGCATGGTAGTGGCTTGATGATTCTTATAGTGAAACATTGTAGTAGCTCGATGATGCCTATAGTGAAACATGGTGGTACCTTGATGACGTCTAATGTATAAGTGGTATACGTCTAAACGTCTAAAGTATAAGTGGTATATAGAAAGATGATGTCTAAAGCATAGTGGAGGCTCAATGATGCCTACAGTGAAATATGGAGGTGGCTCTGATGCTTACAGTGAAGCATGGTGATGGCTTGATGATGCCTGTAGTGAAGCATGGCTGTGGCTCAATTATTCCTACAGTGAAATATGGTCGTAACTCGATGCCTACAGTGAAGCATAGCGGTAGCTTGATGATGCCTACAGTAAAGCATAGCAGTGGCTCAGTGATGCCTACAGTAAAGCATGGCGGTGGCTTGATGATGTCTGTCTACAGTAAAGCATGTCAGTGACTTGATACCTACAGTAAAGCATGGATGTGGCTTGATGATGCCTACAGTGAAGCATAGAGGTGGCTCACTGATGCCTACGGTAAAGCATGGCAGTGGCTTGATGATGTCTGTCTACAGTAAAGCATGTCAGTGACTTGATACGTACAGTAAAGCATGGCTGTGGCTTGATGATGCCTACAGTGAAGCATAGAGGTGGCTTGATGATGCCTACAGTGAAGCATGGCAGTGGGTTAATTATGTCTACAGTGACTAAAGCGGTGGCTCAGTGATACTCTAGGGTTGCTTTGCCTTCTCTGGCACTGGGAATCTGCAGCATGTGGAGGGTAGGTTTGATTTAATCTAGTATCGGGAAATCCTCTTAGAGAACATGATGAACTATGGGAGGAGGCTGAAGCTTGGGTGTCCCTTGGACCTTGCAACAACACATTAATACCACGCACACTTCAAAGTTCACCATAGCTTTGATTCATTAGGAGTCCTGGAAGATTCTGGATTGGGCCTCTCAAGTCGCCTGACCCAAACCTCATAGAAAATCTTTGGCTTTTGCAGAAAGGAGTTGCAGCACTAAAACCCAAGAATATTAGAAACTTGTGGGCCATTACGCATGAAGCCTGGGTTAAGATTCCTCAGGAACGCTGTCTGTCTATGCATCAACTGTGTAGCAGGTCATAACAGCCAGAGGGGCTCTACTGAGTACTAAAGACGCTTGTCATGAGGGGATGAATGATTCTGAGACTGGAGTAGCAAGAAAAGGTTTAATTTTGTGCTGAATTTGGAGACACCACTTGTTATGTTAAATTATTAGATGTCTTGAGGTCTTTACATTGTTTTTCTCATTTGGTTTATTATAGACAGCAGAAAGTTTAATAAACTCAATTTGCATAGGGGGTAAATAATTGTGATTGTGACTGTATTTGCTATTGGTGCTGATCCTACAACTTCCGCACTCTATATACCACTTTTGCTGTGTTCCTCTGTATGGTATAGCTGTTTTTCCATTTGTTGCAGTCAACAGACCCATAAACCTCATTGTATGGGCCTGATGGAGGATGAATGGACAATCTTCTGTCTGGTGGCTGAAGTCTATATATCCGTGTGTCCGGAGCTTGTCCGGTGCATACGGTTAATGTAGACGGCAGCTGCAATGTGAAAAGTAGCTTGATCTGCTAAACCATTATTAACTCATTAATGCTTGAGTCTGTGTCCATGCTAGTCTTGGGCACCGCCACTAAGCAGGGCAGCGATGGGGAGCGACACGGTTAGTTTTGAAAAAAAAAAGAAAAATGGCTATGGGATACATTTTATCGGTAACGACTGTGACTGCACTGATGCCGGGGCCACTAAATCATCTATAGAAGGGTTTACAACGGCTTCTTCCACATTACACACATATCTGGGGCCGTAAATGCAGAACCGTGGCTTGAAAGAGCTTGTATACCTTCTTCAGGGTCCTTTAGGGGCTCTTACAATGGGTTGCTGTCAGTGTGTGGATAGTTGGCCCCTCTTTTGTTCAGTGTCGCTGGGGACCCCTGGAATCTCAATAACCCTGTGAGTTACTTTAATGAGTGAATAAGAGGTTTAGCCAGGATTTTCTTGTGGATTTCAGGCCTGAGAGGCATTAGTGAAATATATAAATAAGTATAAACTCTCCGTCTGTGCAGATCTGCTGTGCTCCTCCTCGCCTCTCGCCCCGGAGCAGATGGGAAATGACAGCATTTAAAGTGGATAGTTAAATCCTCCTGCAGCCGCCGTCTCTCCCTGCCCTTCGCTCTGGCGTGGGGAACACTCAGCATCCTTGTCCTGCAGGCGAAACACTTCGGAAAATTAGTAATAGATTGCAGATAAGTGCGATGACATCTCTCGCAGCTCGTAAATCTGAGCTAGGATGTGTAGATAAAGCGATGTGCCGGAAGGTCCGCTCCTATTAAAATACGGCAGGGGCTGCTCTTGATTTAGTAATGTCAGCGCTACCATCACAGACACAGCACGTCAATGACTGAGAATTCTCATCAGACATCCCTGTGAGGAGCATAACCTGGAATTGCTCTATTTCTTGTACACTCGGCCTGAGAGGAGGCCAGAATAGATCGCCACCGATACCGAAGAAATCACACAAAAAAATAACTACCCAGGTAGTGTAATTGTGACTGTTCCTAACACAAGCTGCCGTTCTGTCCTCGTTATAACGTCACAATCGCGCACTTAGCGAAACGCACAGATTCCACAATTGTGACTGAAATGCTCGTCTCTATTTTAGTCTCCATTGTCTTATACAAATGGAAAAATGGCTCCACGACAAGAAATTCCTACTGGTTTGCTTATCTTTATCCTTAGTTCTCCATGAATGAGGACAGAAGTGTTCACACATTTTGGTTCATTCTGAATATATAGACAAAGTTTAAAGAGATTGATCGGTACCATGTTGAGCACTTTTAATGAGGATCAGTCATCAGATATATGGGGGCGCGACGCCTGGCACCCCAGCCGATCTGCCGTTTCTAGTGCCAGTGGCTGCTAGATGTGGTTGGTTTTGTAGCAAAAAAGCACAGCTCCATCACTGGCATAGTGACTGTTCAGAGAGGCAGGGGTTGTTCCAGGTCATGCAAGACTCATGCGAGTATCTCACATGCATCTCACATAGAGTCTTGCATGACCTGGAACAACCCCTGCCTCTCTGAACAGGAGTGGGTCGGCTGCTTGTATTTCTAATCAGTTGACTCGCTCTTGTTCACAGACACAGGGGTTGTTCTGGGTGAGTTATGCGAAGACTCGGGCGGGAATCTTGCATGCATCCCGCATAGTGTGTTTCCACCCTTAAACGGGAACTCCGGGGAGAGAAAACCTTTTAGTACACTCCCTGCCCTGCTACATGATGAAGCAGAGCTGTACACTGCAGTTTTAGGATCTATAGATCTTTTATAATCGATAAAATCATACCTGCCTCTCAGTATTTGTATCTGCTTGGTGACATGATTGCTATTTCAAGCCTGAACCTCCCACCCATCACGTAAGATGGTATCTCATGGACAGGATTGTATGTGTGAGCATGGGGTTGGCAGCCACACCCCCTTCTACACCCCTTCCCTATACAGATATGTCAGGAGGCTGGAATGTAGGATGATCCTGCAGCTCCCAACATCCACGCCCTCGACACACCACCTGATCTCTGCTCCTGCATGAAGCTGACATGCTAAAATTTTACGTTCCCTGAGGGGGGGTCAGAGCTGAGGAGCATGTATGATTTTATCGATTTATAAGCGATCTATAGATCCTAGAACTGCAGTGTACGGCTCTGCTTCATCATGTAGGAGGGCAGGAACTGTACTAACAAGTTTTCTCTCACTGGAGTTCCCTTTTAAACTGCTGCTATCCCAAAAAATGCACCCTTTGGGAGTTGAATCACCATTGTGAGTCCCCTTTGTTGCTTCTGATACAATGTTATGTTGGTGAAAAACATTGAGAATGTGGATGTCTGAATAATGTCTAAAGCTGTAACGTGTTGAAGTTTAACAAACTGTGATAAAGTGATCATTTTCTTTGTGAGAAAAACCATTGTATGGGATAGTGGATGTGGCTTGTCGGTGTTGCCAATGTCTTGCTTGGTCTCTGTATGTGGGGATCAGGTTTGTCACTTTCTGTGCGCCATCATGGACCAGAATTGACCCTTGTGGCTCTGGATTTGTCCAAGCTCGATAAACACGGTGTATAAATAGCCCATGTTTGTCCGGCATATTTCTACACAGCCTCAGTCTTGTGGTTGTCCTCAGACAGTGGCTGTAATTCTGTCACCGGTCACCCAGTCTGAGGAATCCGCGTCTACTCCAGTTGCTTCATACAAACGACAGTCTCAAGGCCTCTCAGTACAGCAAACATTAATCTGGAGCTCAGCTGAAATGTATGAGAAAAGAATCACTACAAAAAGTGAACAAATCTGGATAATGAGTGTCGGCCTCAGTCGTGTCAGTTAGGAACCTATCGCCAACAGGACCGTGATGGCGGCTTCACTGTAGAAAACCTGGTTTGGGAAGTGTTATTGCTCTACTGATGATTGATGAGTGGTGATGAGCGAGTACGGTAATATTCACATTCGCTATACTCTTAACGAGTAGTGTTTAATACTCGCGTACTTGTCCGAATAGCGTCGATGGGTGATAGGATCCGCACACATCCGGCCATAAAACAAGTCTTTCCAGGACAGGGCGGGAGGATGGATATTTTCACATTTTCACAGCATAAAACACCTTGCTGTGCCCCCCTAGAGAGACCCTAACATTCAGTCTGCCCTCCCTGAGGTTCCAGCCCCCATTGTGTACTGAAGGGAGCTGTCAATTTATGTCAAATCGATAATGATCGACAAATCACTCACAAGCACCAGCGATACTCGGTGACTAATGAGTATTGTGAATACCGTGCTATCCGTGCGAATAGTAACGAACACATTCGCTCATCACTGTTGATGAGCTACAGGCCCGCCACACCTTAGAGAGGACCTGGCCCTGTTTTATTATCAGAGATCTTCATCCAGTTGTCGTTGCTCTGCTGATTCTACAACAGGTGTCATTCTTCTTCTGTGCCCTTCGGCTCCAAAGTTATCCCCCCCAGAAGTATAGCAAGTGCAGCCATTATGCGGCAGATGCTGTAAATCTGCTGCAAATCAGCAAAAATGCTGATGTGAAAGGGGCCTTATTCATTTAAACCTTTGTTCTTTCTGGGATTTTTGAGAGTCAGTCATAGGACCGACCACAGGAACAATCAATAACTGTGAGTCGGTCATGGGACCGCCAAGTGGACCAATCACTAACTGAATGTCATAGGACTGCCTACTAGATTAATTACACATTCAAAAAAGGTTCGACCTTAATACACAATGCAAGGCCCTCCAACCAATATATGTCTAATAAGAAACACCGAGGAGTCAGGCCAAATAACATTTAAATATTGCAATTTTATTCACATATCAAAAACTGGTTAAAATGACAATGCACATCAGAACACAGGGCAGGTACCCCCAAATGATGGTAAACAATATACAGGCTCTTGAATCAATTAGATACCATAGCTATACCTAACCCAGCAATGTACAACAATAATAATCATTATCACTCGGGTACAGAGACAATATATGCAAGTGCATCAAAACCAAGGGAAATGCCCCATCAGTGGGTAAATAGTATTACCTGCCTGTGACCGCCACCCCTAACGCGCATTTCGCGTTAGCTTCGTCCAGAGGGGTAATTCACTGGATTAATTAGTAACAAAGTCAGTCATAAGACTGCCCAATAGACCAATCCGTAACTAAAAGTCATTATTGGGACCGCCCACTAGACCAGTGAGTAACTGGGGCAGTCTTGGAACCGCCTACTGGACCAGTCAGTAACAATCAGTTATGGGACTGCCCACAGGCCCAATCAGTAACTAAGAGCCGGTCATAGGACCGCCCACTGGACTAAAAATCCAATAAAGAGCAGAGGATTAATGAATAAAACACAATTTTACAGAAACATTTCCTACAAAACCATGTATCAGTCTGCTGAGCTCCTCCTGCTCTATAACATGGTGCCTGCAGGGTGGACTGAACTTTTGTGCAGACAGGTTCCCTTTCAGTCCACTATCATTCCAAGAAAGCCCCGATAGAATGAAACCTGCCACTGTTTGCAGAGAAAGAGCAGGGGGAGTAGTGTCATTACTATTTCTGTCTGTTCCCGGCTGCTGGACCGTAGAGAGGCAGCAGACCTCAGTCATTCGTGGGTGACCGGAGAGCCACATTCTGCACCCTTATTCCTCCAGTAACTCTTCCAGGAACAGCTGACCATTTCTTTTTCATCGAAACATACAGATCTAAAATAAATACGGCTATTCCGCACCAATTTTCCACATGGACCTCGACAATATGATGCCTCCATTCTGTTGGTTTTAGTAGCGACGGATGGTTAATGCCTCCATTTTTAGTTGAGCACTTAGTAATGTAGATAAATGGGCCAGCTGCAGCCCCGGACGTAGAGAGCCATTACCCGATGCCGGGTACGCCACCATCCGGGGCATCCCGATAGCAGCAACCTCCTTACATGCGGGGGCAGGAACGTCGTCTATTTACAGCATGAAGGCTACACGCTTATTTTATTAAGAAATTCAGATTTGGTGAAACAATTGGAAAACGGTATTTTTCTTTTCTCCCCCCTTGTCTTTGCAAGTAGTAAAATTTATTTTTTTTTCCATAAAAAGCCTCATTTGTTTTTATCGTAATTTGATGACACATCTGCTTGCTTTATTCAGCTGAAAAAGGGAAACGTTACTTCTTGGTGTTTTGTGAAATTGCTTGGTTAAATTATTTTCTAAATCGTTCAACTTTTAACAAATGACATTTGATACCAACACTGGAAAGTAATTTCAGCTAATTAAGTAGATCCTTCTATAAACCATCGGAACATTAAGATGACAAACTGTTCATTCAGGATTATTTTAATTGGTACAATTATTGTAATTTTGATGCAATTATGTGTTGAGTTAAAAGCTTTTGTCTAAATCATTTGAGGTTTTTTTTTTTGCATTACACAAGATAAAAGAATGATGTAAAAATGGAGATTATTGCATGTTTTTCAACCCCATCGTTTACCAGATAAAGTCTAATATTATGAAATAATAGCCTGAAATAATAGCCCAGATACATGAATTGGTTTGCCCCATACTTTAGAGACCATATTAAGTGGAGTCACACGTATTATACTAGTAATTACAGCACACGTGGTTTGATATTTGTATATTGTTTCCTTAATAAATAGCATGAAAATTGACAAAAAACTGTTGACTACTAAATCAGCACTCTGATTGTTAATTATGCACTAGTACTGTTGCTTTCTGCAGGCAATTCCAAATATTACCCATGAGTGGCCCAATTAAAGGCAAAAACCAGTCCATAATCCCAGCTATCACTTTAAAGTGTAACCGCTGTTTAAATTTTTATTTAATAATAATGTAGAACAAGTGATTTTAATAAACTTTTAAATACACCTCATTAGAAAATTCTGGTGGAAAACCATTCATAAACCTTCAACAAGGTATCCCCACTGCACGGTGTGTGAAGCAGACATATGTTCATTATCAGTCAGATCAGTCTTCCCACTGAATATGGGGCATGTAGTCATATAACGGAGGGGGTGGGCCCTACACTGCTGACTGCAGTTGATGAGGTGACAATGTATCAGATTATCTCAGCATATAGCACAGTTGTTAAGAAATGTCAGTATCAGTGTAAACTCCTCAGAAGTTTGTGCCGAGGAAAGATCTGTCATGTGGCTTCATACAGCTCAATCTCAATCTCTGTTATTCCCTTCTCTGCTGGTTTCCCACACAGCTCACTATCAGCCTTCTCATGCTGGCAAACGCTGGTCACACCCACACAGCCATAACATGCAGTTTTTAACCTTCCTAGCGGTATTCCCGAGCCTGACTCGGGGTTAACATTCACTGCCAGAAGCGGTAACCCCGAGTCAAGCTCAGGCTTACCCGCGGTCGCGGCAGATGCGGTGAAAAAACCGCATCTGCCGCACTTGCCGCATAGCCGCCGCACTTGCGGCGCGGTTGCGGTAATCGCCATAGTAAGTATAGGGGGACTTGCGGCAGGTGCGGCAAGTGCGGTTTTGCACTTGCGGCAGGTGCGGCCGCGAAAAAAACCGCACTTGCCGCATCTGCCGCAAGTCCCCCTATACTTACTATGGCGATTACCGCAACCGCGCCGCAAGTGCGGCGGCTATGCGGCAAGTGCGGCAGATGCAGTTTTTTCACCGCATCTGCCGCGACTGCGGGTAAGCCCGCTTTTAGCACAAAATTCCTGACCTAATCATACCGCCAGGGAGGTTAAAAGAGTACAGGGCTTAACATTTAACATTGATGGACCCATCCTTGGAATAAGTAATTTATGTTTGATTATTAGGACGTCGACACCCAGTACCCCGCCAATAAACTGCTCCCGGTGCTGCCACCGGTCAAAACTACTCAGTTGTGGAGCTGCACAGCACAGGTTTGGCAACTGTTTATTGGCCATGGCTGGGTACTATACATCCATCCCCTATTCAGATTATTAGTGTACAGATTTGCAGGACCTGGCCATGGCCACTATTCCATTTACGCAGCAGTACTGTGCAACTGAGTAGTTCTGGCCAGTGGCAGCCCTGGAAACATGGTAGAGGTGAGAAACCCGACAACCTCATCAAACGTTCGAACATTAATGACCTATCCCAAGGATGGGTCATCAATGTTAAAGTCCCAGACAACTCCTTTAAAAATATATTATTATTATTTATCGGTCTTCAGCTTGATCTCAGGCCATGGTGACTTGACGGATGAATGCTCTGTAGGAGGATCGATCTTGTGCAGCCTAGATACAGTGGTGTTCAAAAGTCCTGCATAGGGGTGAAGAAAACTATATATTTCATACTTCTGCATCTCTACAGTGAAACTGGTGGAACATATATGTTTTTGTAATCCCTCATTGTATGCCATACTCATTTTTGAATGTCCCAAGTGTATAAATTGTTATGGTATGGGCATTTTTGATAATTTTTTTTACAGCATAACTATACCTACACCAGTACAGTGTGTAGAATGGTCAACAGGTTTTTAAGTTCATTAACTTCCAATGCAAGTTCACACAGACTTAAATGTTACTTTTTAAGATTTATCATTTTTTATTTAATTCAGAGTTCTGAAAAGGGTCTTTTGAGTGCATCTTTAGCTTCTAATAATTTATTGGCCGCCTTTGCTCTTGAGCACCAAGTTGCATCTCTGTGGCATTGAGTGAACAAGCTTCTGCAGATGGTCACGAGTGATGATGTGGTTCCAGGCCTGTATCGGAGCCTCAATCAACTCTCTCTTGGTCCTTGGCTGTTTTTTAGATATCTCTATCAATACCTTGTGCCACAAATTTTCAATTGGATTGAGGTCCAGGGTCTGGGCTGGCCAGTCAATAGTAGCCACCTTGTTCTTTTTTTTCCATTCCGTTACTGTTTTAGCTCTGTGACAAGGAGCATTATCATCCTGGAAGATATAATTCCCTGAAAACAGGTGTTGAGCCGAAGGCAGCATTTTCTTATTAAGGATGTCTATGTATTTTTTTGCATTAACCATACCCTCCACAATATGAAGCCTTCCAACACCATTGGCTACCATACAGCCCCAGACCATTACTTTCATCGGATGTTTCACAGAGAAGCTCAAACACTCTGGCTTGTACTCTTCATGTGGAAACCTTCTCACATAAGACTTGCCATCATTTCCTAAAATGCAAAAAGTGCTTTCATCACTAAATAGCACTTATTCCCACTCCTCTTTCCTCCATTTTGAATATTTAAATGGCCACAGTTTTCGCCTTTGTCTTTGTATGGCTGTCATCAATGGCTTCTTTCGGGCCTTGCACCCTCTCAATCCTGCTTCCAAACATCTCTTCCTAACAGTTGATGTTGCTACCTCAATATTGAACTTTTCTTGCCATTCTCGCAGAAGCTGAGGAGAGGTGAGCTTTCCATTGGTAAGGAATGTTCTTATCAGTACTCTATCCTCCCTTTTAGTTGACTTTCTGGGCCGACCAGATCTGGGCCTGTCCTGGGTAATTCCAAGCTGCTTATGTTTCTGCAAAATCCTTACGACTGTACTCTGATTACAACCGACCTTCCTTGCGATCTGGGGGCCAGTATAACCCTCTTCATGTAGCACCACAACTCGCACACGATCCTCCGCTGACAAAAATCTGAAGGCTCCCATCATAAAGCTCTACAGTATGATTCACTAGATAGACCAACAGATAAAACAAACAAACAAAGCAGCAAATGTGATGCAATGTAATGGAAAGTGATTGGCTGCCATATCCAGGTTATGATTGGTCACAAGAACCTCATCTGTGATTGCCTAATTTTGGATCTGAAGCTGTACAATATTTAGTTGTGCTCTCAATTCCCATATTGTTGCAATAATTTCAGGCAAAACTGCTTCAAAAGCTAAAAATATTACAGGGAGAGAATGCAAAATTGTATTCTGAACAAAACCATATATAATAAGTCATATTGGCATCAAAGATATTCGACAGAAAACGTTTAAAACTTGAAAAATCAATTTATGCTATGCCTATGCAGGACTTTTGAACACCACTGTAGGTCCACCAGGGTCTTCTCTGCTGTTATCTTGACAATATCAAACCATTAGGTTGCTGGTCTTCTTCTTCTCCTTGTACCTTCTATTCCTCTCACCATAATGTCCTTCTCTAGTGATTTTTCTCTTCGTTTGATGTGTCCAAAGTAGGCAAGTCGTAGCTTTGTGATTCTTGATTCCAGTGACATGTCTGGCTTGATTTTGTTCCAGAATTGATTTGTTTGTTCTTCTTGCCATCCATGGTATTGATAACCTCCTTCTCCAGCACCATTTTTTTAAAGTGTTCATTCTTCTTCTATATATGTAAATATCATTTTTAATTACTATATTTTTTTAAATGAGGATTTATTTTTTCATATCACTAGCTATAGAATAAATACAATTTTAATCTTACAATTTTCAAACCAGCCACCAGGATCAATATTAGACTTCCACTTCCTGTTCTTCACATGGTCGTTAGCAACAATAGAATGACTCAGACCCTAATTGTTTGTATAGAACTGTTATTAGAACTTCTCACCTCAACAAAAGTCAATGTGAAGTGAGGAGGAAGAAGTAAGGATGCTTTCATGATTTTTTGGAATCCGTGGCTGTCCATTGTAAAACGCACAGATGAGCGTCGAGCTGCCGTAAAGCAATACTCGTGCATGCGCAATGCGCAGCATGAGGTCCGTCGATACACCCAAAGGGTGTATCGGCGTCACAGAGCCGGAAATGACGCGAATAGCGTCATACCGGCCCAGCCGCCCATAGATCCGACACAGGATCATCTTTATTCATTTTCACGCTCATTGGGGCGTGAAAAACAACTGTGGAGGCGGCGATAAGGAGCCAGAGGGGATACCCACTGCGATTCCTTAGGGCAGCAGAAGCCGCATTTTTACAAGGTAGTAAATGCTATTATTCAACTTTACAAAAACACAAATGTAAAAGAGACGGATAGCTGGAAACCTTATAGGAAGATGCAGGGACATGTTTTTATAGGCTGGGGACCGATTTTTTGGTGACAGGTTCCCTTTAACCTCTCTACTCTAACTTGGGTTGTGGCAATCCCCAGCCTTAAATAATTAGGTCATCTATGAAAGAGGATCTGGTGGTGATACTATATCCAGGGCAGTAGAGTTGGAGTCGGTGCCCATTTTGGATGGAGTGAGTCAGATATGTGGCTTACTGACTTCACAGCCATAGTTGTGGAGTCGGAGTTGTGGAGTTGTAGTCAGTGTCCAATTTGTTGGAGTCGGATTCGGAGTCAGAGTTAGAGTTGGATGTTTGGCTTAAGTTATTGTTACACTCTTCAATATTGAAATGATCTCACTAACGATCCCGGGGAGCGCGGTTGTTAGGACATCGTTTTGACATCGTTGGTGAGATGTCACATGCCTAGATATTGTGGACGACACACCAACGATCCAGCAAGCAGGTATCTTTCGCACAACCCAGCGAACGAAACTTGTTCACTAATGTGAATGGGCGAAGTTGTGAACCACATTGTTATCGCGATGTCACACTGACCAATGCAGCAGGTTGGCTGATCGTGGATCGTGTGATTTGAGAACAAGTTCACAAATCTGCGACCAACGATTTATCGTAGTCATATCGCGGTGTTCCACGCAACGACGTACAAATGATGTTGTTTGTACGACTCCAAACCCGTGATGTTTAAGCGATATCGTTCGTGTAACAGTACCTTTACTGACGCCACAGCACTGATGACTTCGCCATTAACCAATATATGAGAACAGCTTCTGCGAGGGCTGTGTATGAAGTTTGACTCCACTACCTGTGTCATTAGGTAGAAAATAGTGACCGTCGGGAGTTCAGTGTTTGGCATATGACCATGTCATAGTGTATGAGTCATGACTCCAAGGCACGGTCACATCCATTTGGCTGGCGAGCCAGAGCAGATGGACTTTTTATTCAGCATATGTTACCCGATTCATTTTATCTTCCCTAAAACAAGTTTATAACTAAAGAATGGACAACTGTTTTTTCCCTTTTTTTTGCCAAGGGCATCTAAATAGTCTGTTATTACAATCTTTCGAAACATGCTTACACAATTTTAGTATGACCTACTTACGGACTTTGTGCAAGTGTGTTTGTAAATACTTCCGTCCCTATAATACTTATTATTAATAAAATAAACTACACTGAAACAAATATGAAAATGTATGGTTTTTCTACTTCTTTTTTTGCATGTACTGTATATAGAGAATAGAGTTTAGATTAAAGCACTATTTAGACCAGTGTTTCTCAACTCCAGTCCTCAGTAGCCACCAACAGGTCATGTTTTCAGAAATTCCTTAGTATTGGATAAGGGTTGGAATAAGATTAAAAACCTGTGCAATACTAAGGAAATCCTCAAAACCTGCACTGTTGGTGGGTCCTGAGGACTGGAGTTGGGGAACACTGATACAGACTGAGTAGTGGGAACACCTACAGGAGCTTTTATGACATCCAATTCTAGGCATTTCCTTTTGAAGCTATATCCGCTTCCATTCTGCTGTAAAGGCAAACATTATATTTTCTAGACAGGGCACAACTGTGTTTTAAAAAGGTGTAAAATAAAAGCATTTACGTTGCAACCTTTTTTAATATGTTTTAAGGCTATGTGGCCACAATCCGGAGATGCTGTGTTCTACATGCAGCGTGTCCTTCTTTGCAGAGACGCGAGTGTTTTCGGCAGGAGAACGCAGCGATCACATTCAGGCTTCCAGCCACAGTGGATTTTTGCTGTTTCCTTCCGCCGAGAACACTCACGTTTCCGCAAGCAATGAGTTGACCCGCTGCGTCTCGGGAAACCGACCACAGGTTAGTTTATGCTGCAGAAAAATTAATCACAGTGGGCAGAGATGACTATAATCCCATCCACTGTGCTTGTACTGCAGAAGGCAGCAATTTGGACAAGGCGTAAATACACTGCATGCAAACGCTGATCACACTGATCGTGGGCATGCAGCCTAAGGCTATGTTCACACATGTAAGGTTTTTCTGCAGCAAAAACACAGATCAACCTTAGCGGGTATGTCTAGGTTTCTCCAAACCCCAGATTTCCTGGAGGGAGAAAACTTGCGTCTTCAGCTGTGGGTTTCCAGCGTTTATGTGGGTTTCTTTTGTGTGTGGTTTTTGGTTGCTGTGTTTTTTTTCTGTGTTTTGACAATAGAACAAAGCCAAAAATTCTGAAAAGAATTGACATGGTCATTCTTTCAAAAACGCAGCAAAACCTGTGGTGTTTACACTTCCTGCAGAGAGCAAAAACAGTTTATCTCTGAATCACATAGGTTGTGCTCGAAACCAAAAACGCAGATTTAGATTAGCATAAAACCATGGTAAAAACTGACACCAAAACGCACTGTGTTAACATAGCCTAAAAGTCGCAAGTTGCCCACAATTCTACATGCATTGGTCTCGGGCTCCTGCTTAACATTGGAAAGTGTGCTAAACATGCATAACAAATTGCCTTAATGTCATTAACTCCATGTTTATCATTAAAGAGAACCTGTCACCCCCTGGTGCTATGCTAACTGAATGCAGAGTGTCTGCTGCATTCAGGGAAGGGGTCCCCCATGTCTCTAGTCCCCCTGTAAGTTGTTAAAAAGACTTTATAAAGTGTACAGATAGCAAGTCCGAAGGGACTTACTCAGTAATGAGTCATTGCTGTTGCTGGTGTCCTCCACGCCTCCAGCCCTCTCTGTGCCACCTCCAGCCCTCAGCGATGACACATACAGAAGGCAGAACCAGAGAGGCCTGGAGGTGGCACATAGAGGCCTGGAGGTGGCACAGAGAAGGCTGGAGGTGGCACAGAGAGGCCTGGAGGTGGCACAGAGAGGCCTGCAGGTGGCACAGAGAGGGCTGGAGGTGGCACATAGAGGGCTGGAAGTGGCACATAGAGGGCTGGAGGTGGCACATAGAGGGCTGGAGGCGGGGAGGACACCAGCAACAGCGATGACTCATTACTGAGTAAGTCCCTCTGGACTCCTTATCTGTACAATTTATAAAGTCTTTTTAACAGTTTACAGGGGGGCTAGAGACATGGGGACCCCTTCTCTGAATACAGCAGATACGCTGCATTCAGTTAGCATAGGGAGGGGGGGAGACAGGTCCTCTTTAAGGTATGTTATTTAATATATAAATAGTGGTAGAGTTGAAAAAAGTACACAAAAGATTGGTGCAAATGACACCATTTTTTTTTTTAAATAAACGCGGAATGACAAAAAATGGTATCAAGTTCAATGTTGCTGATAATTACGTTTTTTTAAGTTTTTCTTTTTTTTTTTTAATGTGTTTTCAATTCTAAAGGTTACCCTGTTCGGAATGAGGGTGAAGGCTGCAGGCAACCAGTGACTGCTGTCACATTACACAGTAGCTGGTGTTAAGCAGCCACACTAGTCTGAGAGATGAGGATAGGTTGTTTGTTCCGTTTTTTATTTTCTTAAATTTATTAAGGGAAACTCCCTTTAAGTCTTCAGAAACGCGTCCCTGTGTTTTTTATATACCGTATGTGTGTGTGTGTGTATATTTATAACAACCTCAGTACCAAAAGTATATCCTCACAAGGGTCCTATGATACTTAAAGTGAAATTGCATACATTTTCTGTAGGCAAAACACTTCTCTTTATTGGTTAAAAATCATTTTATTCAAATAAAAATTACTTTATAATTTCTTAAAAAATCCAAACTACACCATATATGAAAAACAGAAACCGTAAAGTACTGTGGGTAGGCACATTATATATTAGGACTGTGAAAATAACTGGTATTATAAACATCCACAATTTAAGGCACTGTCACTTTAAGAAAATGTAAGGGTCCTTATTGCTTCTATACACTGGTGTCATTAGCAGGTGCGAACACTATAGCACTAAATGGGATTCTGGTTATACTCTATGATGAAAATATAGTGATAGCTGGGTGGTAAGCCTGGGCAATCCAATAGTAGTGGGACCATTATACAGTGCAGAAATAGGAAGATCCTATCTGGAACTTCTATTCACTCAAATTTTCTTAAAGTGATACTACCTTAAATTGTGTATGTTTATGATGTCAGTTATTTTCAGTCCTAATATACGGCTTTGGAAAAAATTAAGAGACCACTGCAAAATGTTCAGTTTCCCTGATTTTTTCCCTTTATAGGTACCGTATATTTTTTGAGTAATATGTACATTTTTCTTTTATTCTATAAACTACTGACAACATGTCTCCAAAATTCAAAGATAAAAGTTTTTTATTTATTTGCTGCAAATGAGAAATCTTTAAAATATAATACATAAACAGAACAATGCTTTCAGGCCTCAATAATGCAAAGAAAACAAGTTCATATTCATTTAGAAACAACAATACTAATGTTTTCTCATGAAGAGTTCAGAAATCAATATTTGGTGGAATAACCTTGATTTTTAATCACAGCTTTCATGCGTCTTGGCATGCTTTCCACCAGTCTATCACACTGCTTTTGGGTGACCTTAGGCCACTCCTGGCACAAAAATGTAAGCAGTTCTTCTTTATTTGATGTCTTGTGACTATCCATCTTCCTCTTGATTACATTCGAGAGGTTTTCAATGGGGTTTAGGTCTGAAGATTGGGCTGGCCATGACTGGGTCTTGATGTGGTGCTCCTTCATCCACACATTGATTGGGCTGGCCATGACAGGGTCAATCTCCAGACCATGCTTATTCCACCAAATATTGATTTCTGAACTGAACATTAGTATTGGGGTTTCTAAATTAATAAGAACTTGTTTTCTTTGCATTATTTGAGGTCTGAAAGCATTGTCCTGTTTATGTATTATATTTTGAAGATTTCTCATTTGCTGCAAATAAATAAAAAAACTTTTAGCTTTGAATTTCGCAGACCTGTTGTCAAGAGTTTATAGAATAAAAGCACAATGTACATTTTACTCAAAAATATACCTATAAAGAGGAAAATGAGAGAAACTGAAAATATTGCAGTGGTCTCTTATTTTTTTCCAGAGCTGTACATGTGCCTACCCACAGTACTTTACTGTTTGTTTTTCATATATGGTGTAATTTGGATTTTTTAAGAAATTCTAAAATAATTCATATATGAAAAAAAATGTTTTTTTTAATCAATAAAGAAAAGTTTTTTGCCTGCAGAAAATGTGTGCAATTTCACTTTCAGTATCCATAGGACCCTTGTGGGGTTATACTTTTGATACTGAGGTTGTTGTTTAGTTTTGGGGAAGCATGTGAGTTTATTGGACATTTGTGTTTATGTATATATGTGTGTATGTATATGTACATATATACATAAACACAAATGTCCAATAAACTCACATGCTTCCCCAAAACTAAACAACAACCTCAGTATCAAAAGTATAACCCCACAAGGGTCCTATGGATACTGAAAGTGAAATTGTACACATTTTCAGTAGGCAAAAAACTTTTCTTTATTGATTAAAAAAAGATTTTTTTCATATATAAATTACTTTATTACTTTATAATATGTACATATATTTATACACCTTGGTGACAAACAGACATAGGCATAAGCTGGATCTGTTTTTGGTTCATCGATTTTTCTTGTACCCAAAAACCCCCTGCTATCAGTCTGTTGTTGGCTTTTTTTTCGTCGATCCAGTTTGGTTTACAAATCTGATACAATAGGACATCTCTTTTTTGTGTGTGTATCATCAATTTACTTAATAATTAAAAAAAAAAAAAACATTTTAAATGATCCATTGAACTTACATGGCCAGTCTGTTCCTCCATTACTGAAAAATCAGTCTTTGAATTGATATGCAAATGACACTGAAAAGCTACTTATAGGACTTATAGACTTCTGTCACTCCAGCTCTATTCCCCACCCAGTGCTGCCACCTCCTGCTTGACTGACAGTCTCTACTCTGTGTGACTATAGACAATAAGGAGGAGGTGGCACTGGGCAGGAAATAGAGCTGGAGTGACATAGGCTTCAAATGTACAAATAGCTCTTCAACCTCATTTCAATTGAATTCAAACACTAGTTTTTCAGTGATAAGGGAACAGACTGGCCATGTGAAGGTATTGCTGAACTAATCTTTGTTAGAGCTGTGTACTCGCATAAAAGGTTTGAGGGGGGGAAACCCTTACAGATCCCCTTTACTGTGTCCACCAGATGAAAAAACGGACCTCACACGGATCAGAAATACTGACGTGTAAATGGATCCTAAATCTTAGAGGTGGCCGCTCTGAGGTCATGACTAACGAGCCAGGGGAATCGTTCTGCATGCAATTTTCCAATCAGCCATGAGAGAGAGCCTACTTTCTGAGAGTCGTATATGACCCTTCAATTTCTGTAAATGTTAACTCTGCAGAAAACACACTTGTGGGTCATACTTAGCCTTAATAAGGGTTACATTCTCTTCTCAGGCTAAAAATGTAAATGTTCTGCCAATTTGCGCATTGCTAAAAAGAGGCCTTCTTTCCCTCAAGCTGGCTGAAGTATCTGTGGTGTTTTCTGCACAGAAAGCTTTTCAGGGCCCCTCAGCCTAATAGTCTTTAGCATTTCAACAGCTGGTGAGCCCTTTCACTGCGGCCTTTGTATCAGTAGAAATGCATCGAGTGGCAATCATTTTTGTCTAGATGACTCTATTTATCAAAATATAGCTTTCCTTTGTTGGCCCTTATTGAGATGAAACATGAATTCTTTATTTTTCTCGATCCCAGGCATATGATGGCATTCTCCCTCTTCCTGTTTCTCATGCTAAATTATACATCCACAACAAACACTCGTTGTACGTCTCCCAGAGCTGCTTGTGACAGACTTCACGGCAATCTCGAGTGCGGCCACAGACCCGCGCTACAGCCAGCTCCTTGTATTGCATGTGTAGGAGGGCACAGACCTTGCGTGACACCAGTAAGATTTGTGGGGTATGGCCAGTTTTTGGATTGTGTGAGAACCTGGTACGAGTAGGCCGCCTTTGGCTTAGAACCTCTAGGTAGTATGAAGACGTTTTTGTGGGGTTTTGTTGTTCCATATGGGACTTTAAAGACTAAATATAAAAAAAGATGATAAATCTGTCAGATCTAGCAAGAAAAAAAATCTTCTGAAAACTGATCCTTGATTTCCTTATAGACTCTATAAGGGTATGAAGCAAAAAAAGAGGAAAATTATGCTGCACAACTCTACCCAGGCATCTAGCAGCTTATTTTGTTAGACATAAAGTCACAGAAAATATATCTTATGACAATGACAAAAATGGCAAAAAGGTGGTGCTCACTCAGATTCAGACATATCATCAGCACAATCTAAAAAATAGGAAAAGTGGCACTCACTTTGTTCTTGCCTTAAAAAGACTCCTTTATTACATGTCTTTAAAATATCAGCAGGTACAGAAGGACGTTCACATAATTGTACAAAGATTACAGCTGGTTCGTGCTAGCTCGGCACTTCAACATATCTTATCAAAGGATCTGTTGAAGTGCCAAGCTAGCACGAAACAGCTGTAATCCACTTTTCCTATTTTTTGCATTGTTCTCTAAGGGTATGTTCACACAGAGTGTGAAAGAATCTAGCAAGTTTTTCAAGAGAAATTCACTCCAGGGAATGCTGTAATGTACTTATTACTGTATGGCTTCTTACCCCACTGTGTTTGGCAGCCAAGGTTGCAATGGATTTCAAGAAATCAGCCGCAAAGAAGTGATATGTCAAGATAGGTTGTCCATTGAAATAAACTGGAAGAGTATAATCAATGGCTATTCTAAGTGTTTTTTAATTGGGATTTTGATGTTTAATGCAGATCTGCTTCTGAAACCTCCTATTAAAATAATACATGTCAACATGGCCCAAGTAGTCTGCAGGCACACACACAAGTAGCACATGTAAGGCATGTGGTTCTGTATATACAAGCAATTTGGGACTATCACAACAAGAATAAGATATCATAAATTTTTATTAATTGCACAACTTAAGTGGTAGTCTACTTATTGCATGTGCCAGAGTCGGTATGTGGGTCAAACACTTAGAGGTCAGGGTCCTTGAGCATTGGAGAACTGTCAGGAGAAAGGTGGACACTGAGAGATGGGTCAGTGTATATTTGAGAGATGTGAGGAACAGGGTGGTTACTCAGGGGTGGGGTCCTTGAACATTTGGTAGATGTGAGAAAAATTGTGGGTTTCCAGGTGTGGGTCATTGAGCATTTGGATGATGTGAGAAAAAAGTGGATACTCAGAAGTGATCCTTGAACATTTTGGAGGTTTGAGGAAAATGGGTGACCAAAGATTGGTCATTGAACATTTGGATGATGTAAGGAGAAAGGTGGGTCCTTGAATATTTGGGAAATGTGAGGGAAATTGTGGATATCCAGGGGTGGGCTATTGAGTATTTGGGAGATCTGAGGAGAATGGTGGATACTCATATTTATCGCCATGTTTGAGAGCAGCATGGAGGGAATTCACTGGATATGTGATTCCAGGGAATTTACCTTGTGCACCTCATCCTCTTGAGATGATTGAGAAGCTGTAGAGAAAAAGATTTTTGTTTGCAAACCATAAGACCACAAAATGTCGTTCACTTGCTTTCTATAATGACGAAATGACAAAACAAATGTGAATGGATATCTGTGTACGTGCAAGCAATATGGGATTTGGGCCTACACTGCCCATTTTGTTTCACAAATGCTACATCCCCTCTCCTCCCATGGGTTACCCTTCTATGGGATTTGTTTTTGTTTTTATGCTGAGGTCCATGTATAACTGGGTCTATGATGCTGGTATGTCATAGAAGAAGAATCACTATAGGTGCTTCTGGATTGGTGTTGGCATCTAGTCTGCCCCTAGTGGTAAAATGGTGACATCTAGCCTGGTGACCCTGAGCGCTATTACGCTACAGAGCGCTGGCACCGCCTGTTAAATGAAGGGCCTCTTGCGTTTCAATATTCAAGGATGCAGTAAGGTATTATAACTTAGTAGAAAATGGAAGCATTTAGGTGGGTAGCCTAACATGATTACATTCCTGTGCTATAGACTGAGCATGTAGGTTGGCGGAGCAGGGTTATACATTATATATTCAATCCCGGCATGGGTGATATGTGCTAACATTGATCATTAAGTCGCTTTGTTGCACAATGCCTAGCAGGACTGTATCTTGTTTGTATTTTACCTCGGGATCTTGACAAGTCACTGTATATGCTTCTAGTAACCCATTTTGTGTTTTTTTTCTTGCTCCTTTGTGGCTGTTTAAGTATGAATTATAGCTATATTATTAAGCCAACCAGGAAATATATTCTTCACACTTTGCTCTCCGCATAATAGGTGATAATCTCCCAGTGGAAATCCCCATGCTTCCCCTATTGTGTTGTCTTTTGAAAGATTAACAAGAAAACACTCATCGTTAAAACTGACTCCTCCACGTGTCTTCAGCTTCATGTATTGGGACATTTGGCCTCTGCGTCTAATAAGGAGATCCCCTGGGTTTTGGGAGGCTTGTTTTGCGGCATATGGAGTATATTAGTCTATTATGCACTTTGTGCTTTACGCTATTTGTGCCATTAATCTTTGCTGAAGGGGAATAAATTTACCTTAGAAATAAAACTTAATTTTTGATATATTTTTTGTGATGTATTTACATTAATTCCATTGTTTGCACCAGTCTCTGCTGCTTGTATTGAAACCACCTTCAGGTTGGCAATAGCTGACATCAAAGCAACCTCACGTTTGTCTTCAACCATTGTGTGTTCTTGCCCTCACCCTACTTTACTAGGGTTTTTTTCTTATAGCAGCTATTTTAGCAGAGGAGCTTAGAGCGTCACAGTTCTATGTCTACTTGTGGAGACTGCCCAGCTGACGTAGGGACACTTTTGGCTAAGGCTGGTTTCACACTGCCATTTTTTTTCCCTGTCTGTGGGAATCCTACTTTTTTCTGGACCCCACTTACAGGAAAGGACGTCATCGGAGGTGACCTGTTGTATGTTAATGTTGAGTGTCGGGCACTTTTAGTATTTGCTGTCTTGCAGATTTGGAAATCTGTCATGGATGGAACCGCTTCTCCCCTCTCCCCACCCTTGTAGCGCCAGTTCTTCCCTGCCTTGATTAATAACTCTACTTTTATGATATAAATTGTAAGCTTGGCACCATTATCAGCAGATGTAATCAGTTTCTAATGGTGGCCATACACTTAGATAGTAGTAGGCAGATTGATGAACAAATGATTGACTGGTGACCAATCTTTATGCCAACCCAGCTGTACACATTTTAGTCCATGTTGGCAGTTACTCGTTAAGACTGATCTTGTCATACAAGTGTAATGACTCCAGAAGATGGACGAACAGTGTACCGGGAAACCTCTTTCATTGTAAGATAGTTCATGGACTAGCACCAGTCAGAGGAAGATTATCAACTGCCAAAGAATGATCGTTTTGGTTAAAAGCATTTGTTTTGATCAGTTTTAGTCTAACGTGCAGAAACACCTTTGCGTAGCTTATTCCATTGTTCATTTTATAATTAAGAATTTTATTATATTTTGCGCCACCATACATCTATTACTGCTCTGGTCGAGATCCTGTAAAGGGTAAACTAGTGGGCTGCATAGTGTAAAAACCCAATTAATGCACAGATAACAACATATGATGTATACTTGCCCTGTAAGCTTATGCAAATGGGACAACACTGAGGCATGCCAGCGAGAGAACTCCTCACATTTCATGGCTGTTGCTCCACCTGTAAGACCATCTGTGGGTCTAATTTAAGGGACAGTCAGCACAAAAAGACTGTTCAAACTAAGCAGAGGTGCTCATTGCAACCCTGGCATGGCCAAAAATGTATGTGCACCTTCTCACCTTCTTGTTTTCCCTCTATCCCCACCCCCTCAGTTGTGATTGACAGCTCTGGCTTCATAAAGCCAGAAAAGCTTGGAGATGCATGGAAAACAAGTAGGGGAGAAGGTGCACTTGAATGTCACCTGGTGAGAAATTCATGTCAATAACCCCTTTAGAGATATATTTACTAAAATACCGTAAGTTGGTGATATGTTCAATACGTTTTCCTCCTGATGTACATAGCTAATGCTACTGGTAGAGATCCCATCAGGTCGGCACAGAGAAATAAGTTTTGCATGTTCACAAAGCTGGTGCTTTAAGGGAGTAATTAAAAATGCATGTTCCAGTAGTCAGAATAGTAGATGCCAAGTCTGTCATTTAACATCGAGCAAGTGAATGGGATTCTCCTGGTGAAAGGCTGTGAATTATTCCGCACTCCCTTATGACTCAATGTAATGTTTATGGCAGATGGCAGGCAGCACTTTTATGGTCTGACATGAAAGTCTCTCTTAGATGCTGCAGAACTATTTCAGTTTTGGAACTTCCAAACCAGGATCGTACTTATGAACAAACTTGACTCTTGAGTGCTCGACATCATTTATGTTCTCAGGTCATTAATGAAACTTTTCAGTATCTAAATTTGCTCTTCTATAGGATTGTAACAATGGTACCAAACACTCCGCACAGTGATCTACTTGAAGTAAAGCTATCTTTACGTCCAGATGCTGCTCTTATTTTCCAACTAGAGCTAAATACTTGAAATTTAAGTTGATGATCTGGTCACTTGCTTTGATGACCATGACGGACAAAGTCCCTCTATATAGAGAAGTATCTGATCATATAATGTAGTGCTGTATACAGTCTTTATTGTCATGAGATCATGGATTTCTACAATCTTACACTATCCTGAAGAAGAGCCCTGTTCAAAATGGTTTCATGAGAAACCTTGTTGGCTTATATATGAAAAAAAAAAACACGTACTCAACTTCCCAAGGCTTTTTTTCAAGAGATCTTAAAATGTAACCTCTCTGACAATTTCATTATTGCATGTTGCCCCTGCTGGAAGCTCTTTCCCTCATATTGGATTATTTTAAGAAGATTTTAACTGGAAAAAAGGGGTGTTCTGAAGAATTATTCTACTTTTACATTGCATCTGTTATTCATATATCATGCTATTACCTAAAGAAAGTTATTATTAAGTTGAGCCACAGATGGTAGCGCAGATCTAATTACCAGGAGAAGACCTGTGAGAATAGTCTCATCATTGGCTTGACAAGTGGAGAGACCATATACCATTATTACCGCAATTGCCTAATAATCAAGGCTGTGGAGTCGGTAAGTCAAGCCTCAGACTCCTCAATTTCCCTAAATCCGATTCCACCAAAATGGACACCAACTCTTGACTTCACGACTCCGGCTTACAGCCCTGCTACTAATGACCTTTTTTTTTTTTTCTTTGGACCATGCCTTTAATGATGTCCTGACGTTGATGTTGGCTGTCAAAGTGTCAGTATTTGTAATGAGTGAGCACTTCAGTGCTTGACTGCTCGGTACTTAAAATGAGCAGGCTCGGGCACGCTGGAGTCATGTACAGAGTATGGAAGTCAGTTGGAAACGCGAGCATTTTTCCAGAATAGTTTCAAATTGTTCTTGGTAGATGTCAGACCCATCTGAGTGCCTGACCTGCTTGTTTCGAGGACTGAGCACTCGAGTATTGAAGTGCTCGATTATCACTAATCACTATCTTTTGGAGTTACAGGATCGCTTCATTGGGGTGCACCACTGCCATATTTTTGTAAGCCGGGGTCTGAATTTTGGCATATATTTCCACATTTACAGGAAGAAACTTTATTTTTTATTAGTGTCCGTCTACAATAAGCATCACCCATTTGTCAGTTTTATTGTGCTTTTCTGCTGAACATGGATGGGCTTTCACAGAGCTTGCCACAATTTATGTGTTGATTCAATATAGTTTGGTAACTCAATGTATGAGTCTTCCATATATTGACGCCAAATGTAGAAACTCAGCCTTGAGTCCACAATCTGCCCATTAATTCCTCGTGGCTCCAGATACTGATCTCTTCGTGCTTGGAGACACAGCTCTGGCAGGACGCTCTTTTTGCTGTCTTTGATTATCTATAAAAGCTTTCCCACTCTGCAAATATTTTTCTTAATATATTCCAGTTCTGTTCTCTGATAGATTTCAGCAGTGTCTTACTCCGAGGAAACTATATGGATCCATTTCTGTGCAAATGGCTGGCTGCTTGATGAACATAGGATCTTGTTAAACAGAAGGTCCCTGAACCCAAAACAATTTTGCACTACCATTCTATATAGGAGGTGTTCCTGTCCAAAGTTGTAAAGGGAATTGGTCAGCAGGTTGTGGCTATATGACCTGAGAGCAGCATTATGTAGAGGCTGAGACCCTGATTCTAGCAGTGTAACATTTACCAGGCTGCTTGTTTTAAATTCAATAAAATCATTATTTTTATCAGGAGGTCTAGTTGTTTCATGCCATGTTGTCCTTCCTCTCTGTATAGGTTCATCCTCCCAACTGATTGGCAACTTTCTACGTATGCACAGAGTACATAGGAACAGAGTACATAGGAAGCTACCAATAAGTGGTGTGGGCGAGGTTATGCAGGGTACGGCTAGACATGCAGCAAAGAAAACATTGACAGCATGTAACCCAGTAAGTAACACACCACTGGAATCAGGGTTTCTGCCCCTACATATTGCTGCTTTCAAATTACATAGCAGAAGCCTGCTGACACATTGCCTTTAACTCCAGTTTAGCGTTGGTGAACTTTGAAGACAAACCCATCATATTCTTGTCATTTATGTACCAAACCAATCTTATGACACCAAAGATAAATATAGTTTTGTTTCTTGTTTTCAGTTGTGATTAGAGAACAAAAACTGATTGGATTTGACCAGCTGCCAAAACCAGGAGTTGATCCAAAGCAAGTAAAATGTGCAGATCTATTTAGTACAGTCTATGTAGGCTTAGAAAAAGGCCTTAGAGGAGCTGTACAGCATCTCTCTCTTCGGCACAGTTGGGGCATAGAGACAGGCTTGGATTGACCCACGGGTGAGATGGAGAATCCGCTGGGGGGCCCCTTTTCAGTAGTATGTCACTTACTCCCCAACATAAGCAGCAGTTGGCACAATACACTTGTTTCATTATGTAGAGATAAAGGAACCATCTTATCAAACTACCCAGTACATTATTATATAGATACATGGGTAAATTTGTAAATGTAATATTTTCATGTAGTTGATCAGTGGACCCCCAAAGTCAATGTTAGTCGTGGTATCTAGTCTGACCCTGCATAGTGAGAATACTGATACTGTTGCATGCTGGGCAAAACAGATGCTGATGTAATTATTTGACACCTGTCCGGTATCGTGCAAATATTCTAGTTTTAATACTACCCATGCCGGATACCTACGGGATGGCAGATGGTTGTCTCCACGTAAGTCTCTATGCCCAATGTCCTAGAGGCACTTCAGCCTCTACCTTATATGACCATTCCAGTGTTCCTGTTTACTTTGTCTCTCCGGGCTATAGTAATCAGGCCGGATTGCTAGTTTCCACCTTCATCATTAAACTGGTATTGATTTTATATATATAATCCAAAAAAGGAAAAAGCAGCACCAAATAGATATCAAGTGAACCTTTATTGCCAATGGCGTGGCCACGCCATTGGCAATAAAGGTTCACTTGATATCTATTTGGTGCTGCTTTTTCCTCTTTTGGATTGTTTACATGGACACTTGACCAGTGTTGAAAAAGCGCTGCCCAAGTCTGGCAATATCTGGTGCTGTTCCGTTTTTTTCACATATAAATATATATATATATATATATATATATATATATATATATATATATATATATATATATACATATACAGTTAGGGCCAGAAATATTTGGACAGTGACACAATTTTCGCGAGTTGGGCTCTGCATGCCACCACATTGGATTTGAAACCTCTACAACAGAATTCAAGTGCAGATTGTAACGTTTAATTTGAAGGGTTGAACAAAAATATCTGATAGAAAATGTAGGAATTGTACACATTTCTTTACAAACACTCCACATTTTAGGAGGTCAAAAGTAATTGGACAAATAAACATAACCCAAACAAAATATTTTTATTTTCAATATTTTGTTGCGAATCCTTTGGAGGCAATCACTGCTTTAAGTCTGGAACCCATGGACATCACCAAACGCTAGGTTTCCTCCTTCTTAATGCTTTGCCAGGCCTTTACAGCCGCAGCCTTCAGGTCTTGCTTGTTTGTGGGTCTTTCCGTCTTAAGTCTGGATTTGAGCAAGTGAAATGCATGCTCAATTGGGTTAAGATCTGGTGATTGACTTGGCCATTGCAGAATGGTCCACTTTTTTGCACTCATGAACTCCTGGGTAGCTTTGGCTGTATGCTTGGGGTCATTGTCCATCTGTACTATGAAGCGCCGTCCAATCAACTTTGCAGCATTTGGCTGAATCTGGGCTGAAAGTATATCCCGGTACACTTCAGAATTCATCCGGCTACTCTTTTCTGCTGTTATGTCATCAATAAACACAAGTGACCCAGTGCCATTGAAAGCCATGCATGCCCATGCCATCACGTTGCCTCCACCATGTTTTACAGAGGATGTGGTGTGCCTTGGATCATGTGCCGTTCCCTTTCTTCTCCAAACTTTTTTCTTCCCATCATTCTGGTACAGGTTGATCTTTGTCTCATCTGTCCATAGAATACTTTTCCAAAACTGAGCTGGCTTCTTGAGGTGTTTTTCAGCAAATTTAACTCTGGTCTGTCTATTTTTGGAATTGCTGAATGGTTTGCATCTAGATGTGAACCCTTTGTATTTACTATCATGGAGTCTTCTCTTTACTGTTGACTTAGAGACAGATACACCTACTTCACTGAGAGTGTTCTGGACTTCAGTTGATGTTGTGAACGGGTTCTTCTTCACCAAATAAAGTATGCGGCGATCATCCACCACTGTTGTCATCCGTGGACGCCCAGGCCTTTTACAGTTCCCAAGCTCACCAGTCAATTCCTTTTTTCTCAGAATGTACCCAACTGTTGATTTTGCTACTCCAAGCATGTCTGCTATCTCTCTGATGGATTTTTTCTTTTTTTTTCAGCCTCAGGATGTTCTGCTTCACCTCAATTGAGAGTTCCTTTGACCGCATGTTGTCTGGTCACAGCAACAGCTTCCAAATGCAAAACCACACACCTGGAATCCACCCCTGACCTTTTAACTACTTCATTGATTACAGGTTAACGAGGGAGATGCCTTCAGAGTCAATTGCAGCCCTGATGGTGGGTTTACACACACCAATCATTGTGTCCAATATCTGAACAGATCTCTGGTTGCAGTGAAATCATGGACACATAGTTCCATTTTGTGGCTGTGTACAACATGGAGCAATGTGTCCATGATTTCACTGCAACCAGAGATCTGTTCAGATATTGGACACAATGATTGGTGTGTGTAAACCCACCATTAGAGTCCATTGTCCAATTACTTTTGGTCCCTTGAAAAAGAGGAGGCTATGCATTACAGAGCTATAATTCCTAAACCCTTTCTCCGATTTGGATGTGGAAACTCTCATATTGCAGCTGGGAGTGTGCACTTTCAGCCCATATTATATATATAATTGTATTTCTGAACATGTTTTTGTAAACAGCTAAAATAACAAAACTTGTGTCACTGTCCAAATATTTCTGGCCCTAACTGTATATGTGTATATATATATATATATAATATATATAATTTTTTTTTTTTTTTTTTTTTTAATAAGCCTATTTATGAATGAGGCTAGAAACTAAAAGGATGTGCAGCAGAGTGCCAAAAATGTTGCAACCTTGCAGGCCTGGCTGACCATTGAACATAAATTTAGAGGCGTAAGATATTAAGATAGTAAGATAAATTATTGTACAAATAAGCCCATGGTGGTCATAAAATTTTAAAAGGGGAAAAAAAAGTTTTCCAGTAGGGAATGTCACGTGGCTGCTGATTGCCTGCAGCCACGACGCTCCACCTGAGCCGGAAGAGACGGTCTTCTAACTCTCTATTCCAACTCAGGCAGAACAGAACAGTTACAGCCTTTAAGTCACTGCTGATTGGCTGCAGCCACGACGCTCCACCTGAGCCAGAAGAGACGGTCTTCTAACTCTCTATTCCAACTAAGACAGAACAGTTACAGCCTTTCAGTCACTGCTGATTGGCTACAGCCACGATGCTCCATCCGTGCCAGAAGAGATTGCCTTAAACTTGAACAAAACATTATAGCCTGTCACTCACTACTGATTGCCTGCAGCGTTCATGTGATTTCATCCATTGGAAGAAGAGTCGAGTCAGCCAGTAGTGTAGACCAATGGTGGGAAAGTAAATGAGTATTATGAAGAAGTCTTTTAAAGGGTCTTTATTTTTCCAACCAGGGCTGCAGAGTCATTAAGTCAAACATCTGGCTCCGACTGACTTACACTCTTCAATTTCCCTGAATCCCACACCAACTCCAGCAAAATGGACACCGACTCCATAACCAGGGCTGTGAAGTCAGTAAATCAAACATTCGACTCCGACGACTTAATTTTCCTGAATCTGACTCTGTCTCTACCCAAAATGGGCATAGAGTCCGACTCCACAACCCAGTTCCCACCACAGTTGATTTGTGCTGCAGAAGAAGCTCGTTGTAGCTTTGAAACGTGTTGGCTAAAAAATCATTCATCAGATTACCTGGATTATCTGAAATTATTCATTTGAAACGTCAGTGCGTAATTTAAACCCTTATCCTGTTTTTATACACTGCCTTTTCCAACAGTGAAAATGATGCTTCTTATTGGTATATCCATCATTTTCAAAATGGGACTGTGCTCCAGGTGCAGGATCATGTAGTGAAAATATATCAGGGCAATCTGTTGACCTTTTTTTTATCTCTGTATTGGGGGTTATTAGACCATCACCGGTTAGAAGGTGAGAACTTGTACTATCGTCATAAACCACCACTTTTGGTGATGGGGAAAACTCATTTAATACACATGAAACACAATGACCCCCTCTAAATAATCCTTTGAGGAAATACAATTATTGACCTCTTTGCAGTGGGATAAATAACATTCTTTTGCTTGTAATATCAGCTGAGAAAAGGATCCATCATGCTGTGTTCAGGTGCCATGTAAGAAGCTTGTATCTGGGGCATGGAATCTGTGTCATGGTGTCATCTACATCTCCAATGTAAGGTTATGTGAGCAGGCCGGTATTATTCTCTCATAACACGGGGAGATGGAGTAAAGGATGACCTATTTTCTCTGGTTTCATAGAGTTGTTGACAAACCAAGCAATACTCATAAGGATGTAGAAATGTGCAGGACCCCTCCAGGCCGTAACCATCCGGAGCACATTCAGAAAATGGCTAATGAAGTGATATTTCATTGAGATGAGTGGAGAGATGACAAATAAACTTGATTTGTGTCGATAAATTTCCCTTTTAAATGAGATGTTGTGATGCGCTGAAGCATTGCGGCTCCTGCGGGTAGGTCTGTCCCTGTGCTCTGGGTGCACAGTGGCTGCTGTCGGGCTGCTCCATGGCCT
>JARQOC010000001.1:56574980-56613447 GCA_033576535.1 Allobates femoralis | reverse complement strand
ACGCGTTTTCGGAGGCAGTCCCGACGCTTCCTCAAAGGAGCAGGATGTACATCCCGTACAGGAAGAAGTGCGGACTGCTTCCAAAACACATAGGAAAACAGGAAGTGATTATTGTGATGAAACAATGTTTATTGCCTGATCTAACGCTGCGTGGGTCCCAGTGTACACAGGTCTCTCTCAGATTTTTCTTACTACGGTGACTGTAAGGAGTGTGGACCCTGCAGCAGCGATGTTTATTTCCACGCTTCCATGCTGTTTGTCACACAACATTCCAAGTGAGCAGATACAATTTGTCTCTTATCCTCACCATATATAAAGATAAGACCCTATCTGCGCTTCTTTCCATTTTAGTGCATTTCCTCTAGCACTGATTTTGGGAGTAATTTTGCACTGATGACATGGGCCTATGCTTGCATTTTTGCGTCACTAGGGTCTTCATTGTATTTTTGGGTTGTCACCAGGACAGACTAGTAGCAAGGGATTGAATCCGTCAGCATAGGGAACCCAAGCACTCTGCTCCTCCCCACAGCAAATTTCACCTGCAGCACGTCAGATGAAATGGTCACGTAGCAGTAAAAGCACCATTTCTGGCGCTGACCTGAACTCTCAAGTAGCCCTGTTGCCGTGGAAAACTGGGTAATATAAGGGGACTACTAAGGTATGTCGCACGGTGGCGGTGTTTGTGGCGGTCGGCGGCTGAGGGCGGGACCCGACAGGAAGCTGCCGGAGCCGTCCCACAGCGGCTTCCTGTCGGGTCCGGGCTGCGGGAGACGAGTGCGGTTGTTCGCGGTGCAACAGGCGGTTTAGCGCAGGCGATATCTGCAGCGGCTGGAACGAAGCACATGATTCTGCTTCAGCCCTGCAGAACCGGGCCGGAATATAGAGCATTCCATTCTTGCTACCCCGCTGAACCCTGCGGGTTAGGCAACGTGAATGAGCATGTGGTAAACCTCCGCTGTGGTGGCACAGCGGTGTCGGTTTACATAGTTTCTATGTTAATCCAAACGCCCGGTTTGGATTAACGATAAATTTGCATGAAAATTTATGGTAAACCGACCGAGCGTTTTACACATCTAAACCGCCGATCCTCTACCCGCGACCAGTGCGCAACATACCCTACAGCCAGGAGTTTCAAATTTCTATCTAATATCAGACCCAGCAATTAGCGGGAGCCTCTAAGTGAAATAGTTAATAATAAAAAATTTTTACTGACCCGTTTGAAGTGCAATAGCGCAAAACGATAATCCTCCTTTAATGGCACTTGTCTGTCGTCCTAATCTCCTGACCCACCTCCATGTCAGATGAACCTTCCCATGTATTGAAGTGTTGCCTGATTAAATTAAAAGCTTATGATTTTGCCTTTGGTATAGTGGCTGCCAATTGTTATTCATCTACTGAATTTGTAGGGGTACCCCCGGCTCTGGCTTCTGGATTGTGCACATGATACAGCTGCTGTCAGAACTTCACGGGTAACGTTAGCGGTGAGTTTTTGCTGGTTTTTGAGCAAGAATGTTATACTTCCAGCCTTTAATTGTATCCCTTATATTGTGCCCCTATCTCTCTATAACCACCGCCTAATCTACCTTCCCCCTCACACACACACACGTCTCTTCTGGGTAAAAATTTTATATTGGGATTTTTTAATTAATTCAGGAGGTCGCATTTGTTTCTAAAGAATCTGAATTTCATATCTCGAAAATATTCCTTCAAATAATGTAATTGATGGCTCGGCGATATTCCTAAACAAATGTTGAGTGCACAATCATTTTGCACATGGTTACGCCTTTTTTTTTGTTTTTTTTTTTTTTTTTTTTTAAATCTCCCTGCTTTTTTTCACCAAAATAGCCATATGATTAAGGATTGAACCCAAAGCATCTGTGTGT
Organism: Allobates femoralis; assembly: GCA_033576535.1. Classification (NCBI taxonomy): domain Eukaryota; kingdom Metazoa; phylum Chordata; class Amphibia; order Anura; family Aromobatidae; genus Allobates; species Allobates femoralis. The sequence continues at coordinate 56,611,564 of JARQOC010000001.1, read as the reverse complement.
CTTAACCCAGCCCAACGAACTTAACAGAATGTGGCTAATAACAAGGGAGGCCTGACAACTTAAATTAAACCTGCCCAAAAATTCTGCATTGTCAGAATAGGTATCTGGTTTTAACAGATCCCAAGTTATTAATATTGATAGATGGCAGAAAATTGGAGAGAGTAGTGTAATGAGAAATCAGGTCCCGTTATCATTGAGTCATATCTCTGTGAGTCAATGATCCTCATGGGATTGTTTATAAAGAATAATTTTGTTATATATGCATTTTCTATATCCATGTTCTTGTACAACACTTTTATATTCACGCACCCTGTCTATCTCATCCATCCTTTGTGCGTCCGCAACATTCTAGCATGTTTGCCACATGTTAATTGATTTTATATCAATTTTCCCCTGTAACCATACAGCCCTGCTTCTACTCTGGTCCATGATATGTGGGAGATAAAAGACATTGACATTACAGTTGAGAGCCAGGGACCATGGAGAGAGAGACAGCGGTGGCCCAAGAGTGAGCCCTCAGTGCAGCAACCCGGGTGTGGAGAGAGAGAAGTAACGGTCCGGTTAGGTTCCATACCTGCCAGGCTTAGAGCACGAAAGCTAAATAAGGAGGCCTACAACCCTACTCACTGTGGAGATCCCAAGGTGTTTTCCTTCACTCTGGATGTGTGTACCTGTATTCAGTCATCAGTAAAGGTACCAAAAGACTTTAATGTGTGCGCACCACACCGACTGTGCTCCCCTACTCCAACCTTGTACAGAAATGACTGTGCTGCTCTATTCCACCATTACAGCCCTTAGCCCCAGGGACCCCGCTCCTCCTGTAGGGAATTACTCCATCTTGCTGCCGCCCATCACCCCGGAGGCCAAGCAGCGCCTTTGTCATCACCGGAATCTACAGTGGCGTCACGAATAAACATTTTTATCATTTTCTTTTTCCACATTTTTCCTTGACCACCAGGGCCACAGCCTCAGGCACTGCTACCCGTGACTTCCCAAACCGCGCCTGAGATCTGAGTCCCCTGGGCCTCGGTGGGTCATTTTCATTTTGGTCATTGCAGGTTGTAAGCTGTTCTCAAGAGATGGGTTTTCAGGTTCCGCTTGAAGGTTCTGAGTGTAGGGGACAGTCGGATGTTTTGAGGTGCAGAATTCCAGAGAATGAGGGATGCTCGGATGAAGTCTTGCAGAAGGTTAGATGAGGAATGTACAAGTGTGGAGGAAAGGAGGTCTTGGGAGGATCGAAGATTACGAGTTGTATGATATCAGGAGACTAGTTCAGAGATATATGGGGGGGAACACAGATTGTGGATGGCTTTGTAAGTCAATGTTACGAGTTTGAATTTGATACGCTGGGGAATTGGGAGCCAGTGGAGGGATTTGCAGAGAGGAGAAGTGGAGGAATAGCAAGGAGAGAGGTGGATTAGTCGGGCAGCAGAGTTAAGGACAGATTGGAGAGGTTCAAGAGTGTTAGCAGGAGGCCAAAGAGGAGGAGGTTGCAGTAGTCGAGATGGGAGATGATGAGGGCATGCACTAGTAGTTTAGTAGATTGAGGGTTGAGGATGGATTCTGGAAATAAGATCTCACCACTGGCATCTCACCACTGGGATTTCACCAATAAGATCTCACCACTGGGATCGAGCCACTATAAGATTTCACAGGGCTGATTTTGATCTATGGAGTTCATCATTGGAAATGCATACAATAAAATCAACAGAAATTCACTCAGAAAATACAGGACAGAACACGCAAATTTTTTCAAGTTATTTTCTACCTAGAAGTGTCTTCTATTTCTTCCACTGCTGTTTTGCAGCTAATAAACCAGTGCAAGGTGTAGACAAGGCTTGACCCGATCATGTCATATTCATGACAGATGCAATCACAAAACCTACTGATTGCTTGATCCGACATTAGGGGTCAGATTGCACTGTTGCCTGCTGACTGATGCTCTATATCGTTCCTCAGCAATTCGGATGCTTAAAGATAAAGAATTAATTTTTTGTGTCCTAAAACCATATTATATTCACAGGAAATCAGAATTGAGTGCAGCATAAAGGACAGAGAACAGAACAACATGGTGGATAAGATACATATAGAATATATTAATTCTATATAGAGTATGATGAGTTCATATTATATACAATGAGTGAAGGTAATGAAATATATAAGAGGCAAAAAAAATACAATAGGAGACACGGCACATAATTATTAGTGCTGAGCAAATAGTTACATTAATTATTCATGTGACCACAATATAAGATGGGGGACATTATTACTGGAAGTGATCAGGATGAGGGATACTAATACAGGAAAGCACCAGGCTGGGAAGCTTTATTACACAATAGGTGCCATGACATTAAAGAAAAAAGCCAGGAAGTGAAATGTGAAAGAGTACAGAATGGGGGATATAATTAAAGAAAGGGGCTATGATGGAGTACATTTTAAAGAAAAGGTTGAGTATAGGGAAATAATAAAAGAAAAAGAGCCAGGATGGAAGACTTTATTACAGTTTAGGTGGCATGATTAGTAAAGTAAAGTGTCCTGATAGGGGCATTATTCTAGGATTGGGAACATCGTTTCAGGATGGTGGTCATTATTAAACAAAGGGGCCAGTATGTTGATATAAATAAAGAAAAGTACTAGAATGGAGGACTTTATTACAAGATGTGGGCCAGGATGGTGGACATTATTACAGGATGAAGGACATTAATAAAGAAACAGGCCAGTATGGAGGACATTATTCCAGGAGAGGTGCCATGATGGGAGACATTAGTAAAGAAAGGGGCCAAGATGGGAGTATTGTTACAGGATGGGGACCAGGATGAGGGTCACTATAACAGGAAGGCACCAGGATGGTGGACATTACTACAAAATATGTGACAAATAGAGCACATTATTAAAGAAAGAGGTCAGGACAGGGGACATTATTAAAAAAGGGTGTCAGAATGGAGGACACTATTAAAGAAACAGTTAGGATGCGGGGTATTATTAAAGAAAAAAGCCATGATGGGGGGCATTATTAATGAAAGAGCCCAGATTTTGGGATATTATTAAAGAAAAGGGCAAGAATGGAGGACATAATTAAAGAAAAGGGCCAGCATAGGGACATAATTAAAGAAAAAGTGCTTGGATGAAGAATATTATTACAGTATAGGTGCCATGATTAGTAAAGAAAGGGGCCAGGATGCCAACATCATTGCAGGACGGGGGCCAGGATGGGGTACATTATTTCAGGATGGGGATCCTTTTTAAAGGAAGGGACCAATATGTGGACATAATTAATAGAAAAGGGACAAAAAGGAGGTATTATTTCAGGATGGGGACAGGGATGAGGGACACTATTACAGGAAGGCACCAGGATGGGGGACATTATTAAGAAAAGTGCAAGGATGAAGGATATTATTTAAAAAGGGGATCAGGATAGAAGACATTATTAAAGGAAGGGGAAAGGTTGTGGGACTTTATTTAAAAAAAATGGCCAGGATGGAAGACTTTATTACAATTTAGGTGGCATGATTACTAAAGAAAGGTGCCCTGATATGGGCATTATTACAGGATGGGGAACATTGCTTCTGGATGGTGGTCATTATTAAACAAAGAGACCAGTATATGGTTATAATTAAAGAAAAGGACCAAAATGGGGACTTTATTAAAGGATGTGGGCCAGGATGGTGGACATTATTACATAATGGAAGACATTAATAAAGAAGGAAGCCAGTATGGTGGACATTATTCCAGGCTACGTGTCATGATGGGGGACATTAGTAAAGAAAGTGGCCAGGATTAAAGGTATTATTCCAGAATGGGGACATTATTACAGGTTGGGGATCATTATTAAAGAAAGGGGCTAGGATTAGATAAATTATTACATGATAAAGGCCAGAATATTTATTACAGGATAGGGGACATAATTACAGAATGTAAGACATTATTATATGATGGGGATAGTTTTACAGGATAAGAACCAGGATGGGTAACATTATTAAGGATGAGGGACATTATTGCTGTATGGGGGCCATAGTAAGGAACGTACAGTATTAGTTTATGATAGCAAGAAAATACGTATGGATATTATTACTGTATACTGCCAGTTGGGGGACATTATTACTGTATGGGACCAATTTGGAGACAATATTACTCTATGGGACCAATATAGTGGACGATATCTCTCCACATTGCGGGACAATAATCACTTTCCCCATTGTGGTCCATGCATTAATGTAACCACAATATAGAATGTTCCAACTGTATCAAGGCATAAAGGGTGGACATTAATTACTATATGGGATCAGAAATGGTTTACATTACACTGTACTCTTGCCACTGGGAATGGGGCATTACTGACATACTGAAAGGGCATTTATATTGTGAAGCCGGTCTGACAGCGGCACTGGTAAGATTACCAGAAACTGCAGGTGGCATCACAAGACTTTATTTTTCTTTTTCCCCTATTTACCCAGATGACCCCAGGGTTATGGGCCCGGGCAGGCCAACAGTGACATCCCCTTACAGTAAATGCCCAGATACTGAGTTCCCAAAGACTCCTGGGCGGGTCATTTTCTGGCGTCACGAACAGGATTCCGTGCCTGGTATTACTGGGTACTGTGCACCTTACAAACTTTTACACTCAGCTCAAAAAGAACTCAGAATTGTCAGTATACGGTGCAAAGAACTGTTTCCCGCCATTACCAGCGAACCCCAAAATGGTGGCCTGAAAATGTGAGAGACAATGTGCTGGCCCAGGGTGTGCCTTGGCCCCTTACCATGGGAGGGCCATACCAGAGGCGCGAAACTGTTTGCCTGCCCCGATTGCCACCAAACAACCAAGGGGAAGGCCAGAGACTAAACTACCTACCCTTGCCGGAAACTAAAAATGGCAGCAGCGACAGAGCTACGCAATAGAGGTCCAGCAACCAGGAGCTGGAACCGGGAGCAAGAGACCAGCCCACGGTTGAGCACCCGGTTACCAGAGAGGGTACGCCGGTTGAACTGCATCCTGTCACCAGCGCAGAAGTTGGGGCAGAGCCAAATGACCCTGGGGCCCAACTTGATGACAGCAGCAGCGAGACCAGAGCGGAGTCCGAGGAAGCTGAGGAGCCGTCCAGCTAGCCAAGCTCCGAGGAGGAGGATGACCAGAAAGGTGACATCGAAGGAGTCAGGTATCTGGGCCCCACATGGTGCAGAAAGATCTTCAACCACACAGACCAGCTAGACAGGTCGGTGTAACCGCCATGACACATGACAGGTGAGCGGAATCGTGCACCAACTCTGGCCCCTGAGTGGGACTCGTACAGAAATGACTGGGTGAGCTACGAGAGACATGCAGGGCCCCGCGGGTGGTACGCCCTGTGTGCGGATAAATGTGCGGACTAGAAACTGCCAACACCCGGTCATGTAAATAGTTGTTGATGCTGAAAAGACTGTATTTTTGTAGGACTCATCCAAGATCAACTTCTCCCAACGATCCAGAACCAATTTGGTGATGAACAATGAATTTTCCAGCATGATGGAAACCATGTCACAAGGAAAAGTGATAATTAAGTGTCATGGTGAACAAAGCACTGAAGTTCTGTGTCCTTGGCCAGGAAACTCCTGTGGTCAATTCTCAAAAAGAGAGTGGACAATTAAAATTCTCATGAGACAGGAATGTTCTATCATCAGGATTTGGTCCAGAAGCCGATATCCAACTGCCAGGGAGAATTGGAGAAGTCTTGGAAAATAAGAGTCGACTGTTAAGATTGAGACTTTGCATAGACTTGATGCATTGGTCAACACAAGTTTATAATTGTTCTTCAGTAATTATAGAAACATATGACATCTCTAAAAAAAATGCTTTTGGCCATGATCACACAATAAGAGTATATATACAGTAAGAGGAGTTTATATACCGTAGTCTGTGAATATACAATAAGATGACTACATACACAGGTTTTTGCAAATATGGTGCTAATACTTATGTGTTGGCCTATTTGCTCACGATCCGCCTATATGCCGGAAGGTGACCTGTGGTTCTGTTATTTCAATTTACAGTGTCTAATGTAAAAGATGAAAGTGCATTTAATTTCTACAACAAAGGAGACATTTATATGCTAACTCCTCAACTTATAGAAAATGATATCCAGGTAGTAGACACGGTCATAAATCAATTATTAATACAAGGAAAATGCTGGACGTTCTAATGACTTTGTAAATGTGAATGTCTCCTTTTCAACATGGCAGAACGCATTGTGACTGTCTCTCCTTAGGCCTTTATTGTTTGATTAATGGAGGTCACTGATCAGCACAATTTAGGGTCACAGTGTTTCCCTCCCTCTCCCTATGGCAATAAGCATGAACACCGTCCATATTCTGCATAAGCACAATCTGTATACAGCAATGTATTATGACTTCTGTTGCTGTTCCTCTTGTAAAATTCACATTGGATTCGTCATAGATAAATCCTCAGTCTGTTCCTAAAGGAAACATCAGCAGGTCCTGAAAGTTGTAGTTTTACAACACATAAAAGCGAGTGTCAATGAGCTTTGTGATGACACCGATGTATTTATATACCGTATTTTCCAGACTATAAGATACCGTATTTTCTCAAAATATTTTATAGGAAAGTGGGGTGTGTCCTATAGTCTCAATGTACCTGATTGCAGCTGTGAAGGGGCGGTGGCATCAGGTCACAGTAGGCAGGAGCAGGGTCCCAGAAGGCAGTAGTCCACACTGAGGCCAACACGTATGCCCACTATTAAAGGTGATGCATATTCACTGCTCCCCACACCCATAAACTCCCACCCACCTCTCTACACTGAAACCGATGCCTAGAGGTACAGGATAATGGGAGTTGGGAGCAGTGAATATGCATTTCCTTTAATAGTGGGCACATATGCTCACCCAGATGCCAGTTTACTGCAGCAGCTAGGCAATCTTATGTGTCCGCTATTAATGGGAACCTTTTTCTTCGGTCCCGCCCCAGAGCATGCCTCTCCTTTTTTTTAACTAAATTCTGCACCACTGCCGCCATCTTTGCACATTGTGCTTCTTTGGTCTGATTGTCTTCAATAAAATGGCACCAGGGGCGAAGTGTGGCGCCCCACTATGTAGGTGCCACAAAAGGGGTACTACACCCAAAAAAGCGGTGTAGTCACCCCACTGCAAGTGGAACTATGGCCAGTAGGTGGAACCCTAGAACAACACCCACTCACTAGATCAGTAGGTGGGAGGGACCCCGGGAGGGTATATAGTGACCTCTAGGGGGAACTAGAGTCAGTCTAGTCGGAGACTCAGTGACTTAGTGAGTCGGGGGAAGCGCCAGGCAGCCGGCCTGGGAGGAAGAAAGGAGGGCCTCCTCGGCTGAGGGGCCCAGGAAAGAAAGAGAAAATCCCAGAAACAGAAAGAAGAAAGAGAGAAAGAAACTCGAGGCGTGAGTTCACTCTAAGTGGTAACAGAGTAACCAAAAAGGTACCTTTACACGCCACTACAACAGGGTGGAAACAACCGGGTGCTTCATGTGCACGAGCACGTAGCAACGGTTACAAACGGTACCCGATACCGCCTTTACATGCCTCTACAAGGTGCTCTACAGAAGGTTTAATCTATCTCTGGATGCACCGCCGGGTGCTCAAGTTACCTTCTGCAGAGCACCTTACCTCATTTACACGCCGCTACAGAAGGTAATATGGGAGGACCTGGTGCAGCAGGGACAACACATAGGCGTGCCAGAATTCTGGATTACGAGACGCTCGTACAATGATTGGACAATGCAATAGTATCATGATTGGCCAGCCAGCGCATGAAGGCTGGCTAATACATGACGCTATAGCAAATGTGTAGTGCGACTGGTCAGCTCCTTAAATATGCCGCCCTATGCAGCGACAACCAATCGCAACGCAGGAGCTTCCTCCAATGATCGCTGAAGGGGGGCAGTTTCCCGGAGGCTGTGTCACATCCCAGGGAGTTAACTAGGTGACGAAAAAACCTTACCCTACCTTATTTACACGCCACTACCATCGGGTTGAAATCAACCTGTTTTAGAGCACTGCTCTGAAACAGATGCCGCAAGTGACGGGTGGCAACAACCTACTTTACACGCCGCTACCTCGGGTTGATTTGACGGTGCAAGATACATTTGTCTCATAAACCCGGTTGTTTCCACCCTGCTGTAGTGGCGTGTAAAGGTACCTGAAGAGTTTGCCCAAGGGAAGAAACCGGGTACCAAAGCCCGCTCTGTGAGTTCCTACAAGGCTCACAGGAATCCGATGATCAGGGGTATTTATATATATACACGCCTGACTCAAAAAGAGACCAGAGAGAGGGGGATCAGGCACAGCAGGACGCTGCAGAGGCCAGACAAGGTTCACCCTACGGGTACAAGGGAGAGGAGAACAAGGGACAGCAGGAGGTCAGATTAATCTTTAGGAGATCAGACTTCACTGCCACTGGGAGGCAAGGGAAAGAAGGAACAGGAACGGCACACAGTGAGGGATCCATCTATCACCCAGAAATTCCACTTGCAGCACCCGTAGCATTTGTCGTTATAACATCTGCTGAACTGTGAACTGTGATGACTTTGCAAAAGTTCCAGTAAAAGTACACGGTGAAGTGACTTGTCGACTCTGCTGCATCCTTTCCTGCATGAACTGTTTCTTTACAGAATCGCTGCCCCAGCAGACCAGTCCTGCCTGCGGAGGACTACACCATCATTGCCGCAATACCATCGACCACCAGAGGACTGAAGCGGCGCTGGTGAGCATCACCAGGTACTGCAGGTAGCATCACTAACAAACTGTTTATTTTACTTTCACCCCCCTTATTCATTGACCACCAGGGCCACAGCCTCAGGCAGCCACCTGTGACACCCCAGACTGAGCCTGAGATCTGAGTACCCTGCTCTGGGTGCATCAATTCTGGCGTCACAAACAGGATAACGTGCCCGGTACCACTGGGTACTGTGCGCCTTTGAACTCGGACTTAAAATTGACTTTTTCCGCCTTTGCACGGCGCCAAAAATGGGTTCCCGCCATTATTGTATGGAGACACAAGATGGCGCCGTCGCCATGAAGTAAGCAACATGGCCCGGGGGCGTGCCTCAGCCCCTAGAAGAAAGAGGACCTAGACAGAGGCGCCAAAAAGTGTGGCCGCCCCAATTGCCATCAATCGGGGCAGCCCACAGAAAGTTCCCAGGGAGTGCCTGCCCATGGCTGTACAAACCGGAAAGAAAGACAGACGCCATCAGACTCCTTTGTACCCGGCAGCATGGCAGAACCCCGGTGGAGAGATGTAGTCCGAGAGCCGGAGGAGCAGACCCGCAACGAGCGAGGCGACCCAGCAGCAGCGTCCCTACTCACAACGGAAGGAGACGCCGACTACTGGCGGGATTCGTTCACCCGGCTCCGGCAGGAGATGGAGCAGACACTGACATGGGTGTGCCAGCGGTGGAGCTCAGAGCGGACCTTCGAGCTGTCGGCTTGGAAGGCAGCAGTTGCAGCGAGAGCGGTAGAAGAGTACCACGCCTCCCTTCCACCACCGCTCAGACCCGAGATTCGGAGACTCAGACGGAGCCCCCGACACCACCACCATCCCGGGCCAGCAGCTGTCTCTGGCTGGAGACAGCGCCAACACCCTCAGCGCCAGACGTCGAGGAGATATAGGAGGACTTTGACGACGACGACGGGGCTAGATGAAGCCTCTGGAGGGAGCACCCCGGAGGCAGCATGGTGGACTGCGTGGCAGCAGCACCTACGGGGAGTTCCCGCCATTCTCGGTGCCGTGGTGGCACGCGCAGCACCCAGACTTTCTTCCAGCAGCACTTCACCACCCCCAGAGTACCAGTAGCTACCGAGCGCCCGGCCGACCACGAGCGACAGAGAAGAGGATGCGAGGCAGCGGCGAAGGGAGGACTGGTACCAGAGAGAGAGAGCTACCAGGAGGCTGAGAGATGAGGCCCGTGCTCAGCCCCCATTACCAATGGAGCTGTGGAAGTCTGGGACTGTAGTCTCTGTGTATCATGAGGACGGATGGAGGTTTCTAAGAGAACCCGGAGTGATGGACGACATTTTCTTTTCCTGGCGGGATGTGGAATTATTTCTGAGAAAAGGACATCCCCGGCGTGACCTCTACAGAGGAGAGCAGGTAACCTATGAACGATACCCTGCCCCACTGGGATGGTTCGCTATCAGAATTGCCCGCATAGACTGATAATGACACTTTACACAATAGACTCCCACAGAGAGACATTGTTTTCCTTGTATATTGCCCCGTTGTTTTATATTCTCTTTTGCTTGATCGAATGAAGAGTGTGTCCCTGGTGACTCTAAAGACTTTAATTTGAACTGCCCCCCTTTTTGCTTTGATGATGAGTGATGAATAGTGGCCCAGCAGTGATAACACACACTGGACTGTGCTGGACTAGATATTACCGCTGGGCCCGCATGCTTAGTACCGGTCCCATTGGGCCAGAGTAATAATGTCTGTGTTTTTATATGTGTAACGTTATAAGAAATGCGCCTCCCGGAAATCCCGGGAAGAAAACCTAAATATTCTTAAATTGTACATAGTTACCTGTTGGTATTCATTAAATATAAAATCATTTTTCACTTCCCATAGACAAATGTGATGCTCGCGGACGAGCATATTTCATCAAGGGGTATGTGTCGCCCCACTATGTAGGTGCCACAAAAGGGGTACTACACCCATAAAAGCGGTGTAGTCACCCCACTGCAAGTGGAACTATGGCCAGTAGGTGGAACCCTAGAACAACACCCACGCACTAGATCAGTAGGTGGGAGGGACCCCGGGAGGGTATATAGTGACCTCTAGGCGGAACTAGAGTCAGTCTAGTCGGAGACTCAGTGTATAGAAAAATCTGGCACATCATAGAGGAAAAAAATAAGTCCAATGATTGTTGTTGATGGCTTTTATTCGTAAAATCAATTCAATATTTTGTTTTTTGTATAAATATCAGTCATTCATATAAACGTTTTCGGCTACTGCCTTCTTCAGACACAAATAACTGTATGACACCTTCTTTCTCGTGTGTCTTAGTTCTTCAAATATACTAAAAAATTTTTTGCACAATTGTGTCTTATGTTTATAACTGTGCAGTTCAATATTGAGATAAATCGTCATATACAATAGAAACCCATTGGGAATTCACTGTTACGTCGATTAAATGAGATCACACTACCATAACACAACCAAATAAGGATCAATTGCAAAGTGTCACTGCCCCTGCGGTCCACTCCTGCCTGCGGAGGACTACACCATCATTGCCGCAATACCATCGACCACCGGAGGACTGTAGCAGCGCTGGTGAGCATCACCAGGTACTGCAGGTGGCGTCATGAACAAACTATTTATTTTACTTTCACCCCCTTTTGCATTGACCACCAGGGCCACAGCCTCAGGCAGCCACCTGTGACACCCCAGACTAAGTCTGAGATCTGAGTTCCCTGCCCTGGGTGCGTCAGAAGCATGCACAGGCCGCGATCTCCGGCACCATTTTAATGATGGAAGACAGTCTGTAGGCTTCTCAGGTCTCTACTAAAATGGCACCGGTCACAGCACTTTCACAGTCACATCTTAAAGTCTAGTCTATGTAGACTATAAGAAGCAACCGCACATGTGCTGTCACTGGTGTCATTTTGGTAGAGACCTGAGGATTCTACAGACTGTCTTCAATATACGGTAATGGCACCAGGGTTTGTGGTCTGTGTATGCACTTCCTCCAGTGCCATTTTATTAAAAACATGACAAATCATTTGTTGGCATCAGAGGAGCACACACCACACACCAAGGGAGCTATGAGAAGGTGAGTAGAATTGTTTTTTTTTTTATGTGTGCAGCATGATCAGAGCTATATATACCAGGATAGGGCAATATATAGCAGGATAATGGAGATATATACCAGGATGGGGCAATATATACCAGGATAAAGGAGATATATACCAGAATGGGGCAATATATACCAGGATAAGGGAAATATATGCCAGGATGGGGCCATATATACCTGGATGGGGGAAATATATGGCAGGATGGGCCATATATACCTGGATGGGTGAAATATATGGCAGGATGGGCCATATATACCTGGATGGGGGAAATATATGGCAGGATGGAGCCATATATACCTGGATGGGCCCAGGATGCGTGACATACTAGACATACTAGTGCATCTCAATGAAATAGAATATCATCAAAAAGTTAATTTATTTCAGTAATTCATTACAAAAAGTGAAACACATATATTATATAGAGTCATTGCACACAGAGGGATCTATTTCAAGTGTTTATTTATGTGAATGTTGATGATTATGGCTTACAGCCAATGAAAACCCAAAGGTCATTATCTCAGAAAATTAAAGTAGGGAGAATGAAGGGTTAAAAACCGTGCTGCCGTATTCCACGAGACATCAAAGGGTGAATATAATATTAACTTATTAGTCAACATGTTTCAGGGCTCCCAGAAAAGCCCTAAAGGCAATATGATATTGATTATTGATGATATTCTAATTCATTGAGATGCCCTAATATATACCAAGGATGAAACCATATATGCCAGGATGGGACCATATATACCATTATGGGCCCAGGATCAGGGCCATTTATACCAGGATGAGGCCATATATACCAGGATGAGGTCCATATATATCAGGATGAGGCCATGTATACCAGGATGGGGCCATATATACCTTAATGGGCCCAGGATCAGGGCCATTTATACCAGGATGTGGCCATATATACCAGGATGAGGTCCATATATATCAGGATGAGGCCATTTATACCAGGATGGGGCCATATATACCTTGATGGGCCCAGGATCAGGGCCATTTATACCAGGATCAGGATGAGGCCATTTATACCAGGATGAGGGTCATATATACCAGGATGGGACAAAGATGGGGAACATATATACCAAGATGGAGGACAGATACACCATGATGGGGAACATATACCGTATTTTTCGCACTATAAGGCGCACCGGATTATAAGGCGCACCCTCAAAAAATGACTTTTAAGCCGTCTTGGTCCATATATAAGGCGCACCGGATTATAAGGCGCACCATATTACCATAAAAAAAAAAAAGCTCAGACTCCAGTATCCCTGTGTAGCCTCCCATCACCCTCCAGCATCCCTCTGTAGCCTCCCATCACCCTCCAATATCCCTGTGTAGCCTCCCATCACCCTCCAGCATCCCTGTGTAGCCTCCCATCACCCTCCAGCATCCCTCTGTAGCACCCCACCACCCTCCAGTATCCCTGTGTAGCCTCCCATCACCCTCCAGCATCCATCTGTAGCCTCCCATCACCCTCCAGCATCCCTCTGTAGCTCCCCACCACCCTCCAGTATCCCTGTGTAGCCTCCCATCAGCCTCCAGCACCCCACACAGTCAGACACACACACACTCAGACATACACACTCAGACACACACACACACACACACACACACACACATACACACAAACTGATTTTTACTTTTTATACCGGTACTTTTGCTTACTGTACTGTGTGGCAAGGCACTCTCAGCGCTGGAGCCCACAGCCAATCACAGCGCTGGAGCCCTCAGCCAATCAGAGGCTATGGGCTGACGTCAGCTGGCCTCGGATTGGCTCAAGGCTCCTGGGCGGAGCTGTGATTTGCTGATGGGCTCCTGGGCTGTGAGCGCGCGCGATACAGCGGCGGCACCAAACACCAGACAGCGGGGACGGCGGCTGGTGATCGCGTCCCCGCACAGTGATGCGAGGCAGGCACCGGCACCAGCATGGATGGCGGGGACAGCGGCTGGTGATCGCGCCCCTGCACAGCGATGCCAGGCAGGCACCGGACAAAGGGGGATGGCGGGGACGGAGGATATTGCGGCACAAAGGTATGCCTTATTTTCTGGGGGGTGCCAAATATTTGCAGGCAAATGGCACCCCCTTAGCACTCTTTATATACTACCTACATTTTCCTGGGAAAAATCCGTATATAAGGCGCACTGCACTATAAGGCGCACCTATGATTTCTGGGAAAATCTTAGTCTTTTAGGTGCGCCTTATAGTGCGGAAAATACGGTATACCTGTGAGGAGGCAAAGATGGGAAACATTAGTACAGATTTGGGGATATTACCCCATAACAGTGTCAGCAGCAGATCCCTCCCCCAATAACAATGCATCATAACCACATTTTTTGCTTCAATTTTTTTTTCCTATTTCCTTCCTTTAAAACCTAGGTGCACCTTATGGTCCAGTGAACCTTATGGTACAAAGTACATGGTACCTACTTTCCTATCTGGGATGGGATATACCTATTTTTTGCAGCTGGCAACAAGAAGTCGCCTCTAAATTTTGTAATCCCTTGGTGGGAAGCAAGAACCTACTGAATAAAATACCATCACTGTACTATGCTATAGCTTCTCACTTTGAAAGATAGGAAATAAGAACACATTTTCTAACCACATGCCATAAAAACGCCAACCTATTTTTTACTCCAATATGTGGCGCCCTGCTGCGCAGCCACCAGAGGTACTGCACTCCTTCATTTGAGGGAGAGGTGTGCCTCTGCACTCCAGGTGCTGGGATGGCACCGTGGAGCTCCACACACACACAACACTTAGGTCCCCAGGTCGAGGTGGGAAGACCCAAGCTTAGCCGGGAGGGAAAGAAGTAGTAGGAAGCAGTAGAAGTCAGAAGAAGAATTTGGGAGAAGGAGAGCGAAGGATTGAAGAGGTGTTAGGTTCTGCAGGCTGGAGCACGGTCCCACTCACCCCAGGAGGGAACGACCAACGGGTGTGGAAGCAGAACAGAGCCCTCGGGGTACGGAATAAGACTTAGATCCCCGTACACCCATATCTGGCAAGAGAACAGAGGGGCTGGTTGATGATACAGGGAACCGGCCCTGAACATGACGCGGACACGGAGCAGGGTCGAGTGGGCATGTAGTCTGGCGGCGGGGAAACAGAGACAGGGGTTCCTTGTGGACACTCGGAGTAGGTGGTTTGATCTCCTCGGACGCTCTCTAAAGGTATTCGAAGCTGCTCCACCACGCCGTCCTGGAACCGGAAGCTCCGGTCTCCTGGCTGTCGTCCCCCGGGATGCCGGTGTCGGGATCCTCCTCCTCGGAGCTAGGCTGGTTGTCCTGTTCCTCCTCTTGGACGGATTCGACGATGACCTCTGGCTCGGATTCGGGTTCTCTCGGGACCTCTGGCTCTGCAGCTGCTCCCCCTGGATTGTTAGGCTCCATTGCGGCAACGTTGGCGCTGTCTTTAGGCAAGCTCTTGGGGTTTTTGGTCTGCACCCCAGCTTCCTCTGTCGCTACAGGCCGCGGTTCACCGAGCGGGTCCCGACGGGTGGCCAGGTGTTCGACCACGGCTTGGTCCGTCACCTCAGCCTCCAGCATTTGTCTCTCTATTGCCCTGCGGGTCAGCTCCAGGGCTACATCTGCACTCCATCTCCGGACGACCCAGTCTACCATCACATTGAGGTTGGCTCTCAGCTTCTAGAATGTGGCGTTCCAGAAGGTTGGTGAGGAGGGAGACCGCCCTCAGATCCCCGCTTGCGGCACAGGCCTCTTCTTCCACTTCTTTCAACAGATCAGCCAGCCGGGTTGCCGCCATTATTCCTGGTACCGAGACTGCTTCTCTGTCTTCTCGAGTTCCGGCCGCACCCTGTCTGCTCTTTGAGGGTGTTGGCTCAAGAGTCTTTTGCGTTGGCCTGCCCCCTTGGTTGATTGATGACACACGGAGTGGGCAAACAGTTTTGCGTTTCTAGTATGGCCCTCCCATGGTAAGGGGCCGAGACACGCCCCTGGGCCAGCACGTTGTTCTTTGACATTTTCAGGCCGCCATCTTGGAACTCGCTGGAATGGCGGGAAACGCTCCCCAAAGCCGTGTGGTGACTGTACAAGTTCTTTCTAGGCCGATTTTAACAGTTTATAAGGCATAAAGTACCCGGTTACACCGTGCACGGCATCCTGTTCGTGAAGCCAGAAGTTGATTCACCCAGGGGTCTATGGGAACTCGGTACCAGGGCATTGTTCTGGGGTGCTGTCTCGGTGGCTGGTGCCCAGGCCCGTAGCCCTGGTGGGCAACTGAAAATTGTTGGGAAAATTAAAGGGATAAATGTCTCATGACGCCACCTGCCGTTTCTGATGATGTTCACCAGCGCCGCTGTCAATCTGCCGGGGAAAGTGGTATTACAGCTTGATAGATTAGCTCCCTGCAGGCGGAGTAAGTTCCCCGGGGCAGTATTTCCGCTGCACCTGTTGTCGAGATGGCGGCTATTTAATAGTTCATGAGGAAAGAGACACGGAGGCTTAGTAGCTCTATACGGGTACTTTACTGGCAACAGTTCACAGCAGCTCAGGTACACAGTTACACAGTCTTTGCGGGTAGCTGGCCGGATAGTCACAGAGGAGAATAAAGTTTCTTTGAGGCTCCCAGAGAGTACCTTCTGCTTTGCTTTCATTGTCCCATTACTTTCCTTGCACCTCCTTACTTCCTTGCGCTGCCCTGCACAGCCCACTTGTCTACCAGGCCTGTTGGGTGCTATGAGGTACCCTTCTTCTCTTCTAAGGGGCTCAACCCTGTTTGGTGCTCCTGGTGGGGCTGCACGTTCTGGACCGGGGCTAATATTAGCCCACAACCTGTGTGTTGGCGGCTCAGGGTTGGAATCCTGCACCGCAACTCGGAGCCGGTTCTCCATTTTAGACTAGGATTCCCCCGGACTGTAGAGGGCACTGGGTCGCCTCTCTCCGTCTGGGTCGCCGCTCCTTCTGGGTGCCCTCCCTGGGGGTCCCCTTTAGGGCTTCCTCCCTGCTTCGCTCCTCAGGCTAGACTAGATTTGCCTGTTAGTTTTCCGCTTCTCCCTACCCTAACTCTTCTCCCACTGGGCCCAGTTATCTAAGTAACGGGTTGCCAATTGGTTCCCTAGTCTAGGTGTAGGGATGCCAGAATGAAAGCCTCAGGTCAACGTTACACTCCCCAATGATAGGAATACTGCATACTCTGCTGTGGGTGCAGTACTCCAACTGTGGCACACTGACCAGTGGGGTGTCACACCCTTTAGCAGGCCTCTGGTCGTCATTGCCTTAGAGAAGTCAGGACCAGATACCGGTGCAGACTGAGATGGAGAACAACCATTCATTTCACAATTCTTTAGTCACAACTCCTCCTTGTGTATTCTTCCCCCTTCTATGTCTCTGCACCACCTCCTCTTCTACTGACTCTGCCCTCCTCCTCTCCTGCTCTCTGTCACTCAACCTGCCGCACAGAGCTTGGTCAGAGCGGCTGCAAAGCATTGACGTCAGCGCCAGATTCCAGCCCTGTCCCATAAGACTCCTTCTCCCCGCGTCCTGTCTGGATGCCTTCCTCCTCCTTCTCTCTTTTCCGATGTCTCTCTCCTCTCTCTGTGCTCTACCACCTCCTCTACCTAACGCCCCCTCCAGCCTGAAGATGGGTCCCTCCTAGCTTCGGGTCTGCCCCAGATCTCCTAGCCTGGAGTTGGAGTGGTGTTTGGATGCAGGTTTTTGTGTCTTGGGTTTGTGACCCCTCTCACCTGAGAGTGGTGACACCACACCTGTAGAGTAGGTGCAGCATCACTGTGGAGACCAGTCCGCAGGGGTGCCATATTATCATGTTTTCAGGATAATATAATCACCTGCACTGGTGATGATTCCAACCCCTATGCAATGCAGTGAGGAAATCCTGAAAACCTGCACAGTTGACGGCCCTTAGGGCCTGGAGTTCCCCACCCCTGTACTAAGCTATAAGAAGGAAAGATACAGGAAATCGTTTGTTCCGACTGCTATGGGATTATACAATAATCACCTAAGTGTAAAATCATCAAAGCAATCTGAGTTTTATTGATGTTCTAGTGGTAAATGGGACTGACCTGTCATGAACATGTATGTGTGAGTAACCTCCAAAATCAATTATCTACTGTTCTTTTGTAATTCATGTCTTTGTTCTGCTGCCGTGATACTGTAATTTCCCTTGGGATCAATTAAGTGTATCTTATCTTATCTTATCTTATCTTATCTTATCTTTGTCTTAAAGAAGTGAATAAAATGTAATGCAGGGATCAGCATCCATTCTACTGATTCAATAATTTCCTGTCATTTGAACTATCAGCTGAAGAAAACCACTGTCTTGAATGTAATGTTCATCCCTACAGTTAGGAGCGCAGGCAGACTGGTGAGCTGTATTAGGGACTCACTGATATTGCTCACCTTTGTGTCTGTGCTGTGGCTGCAATATATCTAGCCTAAGTCAGTAACTACTTCTATCTACCTTTCATCCTTGCCTTGCTCTGTAACTTTAAACTATAAAACTAAAAAAATTATAATTTGACAGGAAAAGCAGCAGTGATGACAAACGGCCACTAAAAATAAATGTGAAAACATGTATGGAAAATAAAAAATAAAAAAATACTCACCTCTCCGCCGGCTGTCCGGGACCCGAGAAGACGTCTGATCACTACTGCCAGGACCTTAAAATGTGATTTAAAAGGTGATTGGCCGGGGCGTGGCCTGGACATGGCGCCGAGAAGACGTGCCTGAGCTGAGCTCCTGCTTCCACCCGACACAGGAGCTTAATAATAGCAACCATCAGCCGTGCACCCGGTCCAGTGAACGATCGGTGACTCCGCTACACGCCAGCTCTGCTAGGACCCGGATATAATGCCCGTAAAGCAAACCATCACCAAGTTTCTTACAGTCCCGGGAGGTGCAGGCCGGCGCTCCACGCGCCCAACAATGGCGGCCGCTGCAGAAGCCACAACACTGAGCTCTCCCTCCTCCTCGCCTCACCACCCCTCCATGGACTCGGCGGCCGGTCGGGAGACCCGTAGTGGTAACGCGGGGACCAAGGACATTGCGGCTAAGGTACTCAGCGGGGGGGGCCCGGGACAGGCATCTCAGGAGCTGGCACATAAAGCTAAAAAGTCCTCACAGCCCCAGACAAACGCTGGAGCCCAGCAAAGATCTGCTGGCTCCCCTAAAGGACATTCTTGTGGGGCAAGCAAATCTCCCCCACATACTAAGGACCCTTCCATGTCTGCTGTCCTACTGAAAGCTGATGGTGCTCAGACAGATCTGGGGGACACAGCTGCAGCCTCTCTCTCACCCACTCTATCTACCCCCACTGACACTAGGGAGCAACCATTATCTCCTGCCTTGCAGGAGGTGAGAGCTCAGACCTCAGATTTGCAGGAAATATATGCACGCCTGCAATCAATCCCAACAAAAACGGATATGGAAGGATATATACTGAGACTTGAGAACTCCTGTAAAGCAGAGATTAAATCCCTTGCAGATGATACCACCATACTCAAGAGTACAGTTCAAGTAATAGAAAATGACATCTCTAATATCACTTCTCAATTGCAGAAACATCAGCAATTGCTAAATCAATACTCTAATACCTTCCAGCTTATTTTTGACATGATGGAGGACTCTGAGAACCGTCACAGACGGAACAATATCAGAATAAGAGGCATCCCGGAGACGGTGGCACCTCGAGATCTAATGTCAGCCCTGCAACGTATTTTTAACTCATTATTGGACAGACCATCAGACGAATACATTGAAATGGACAGAGCCCATAGATCTCTTGGCCCTAAAAACTCTGATCCATCCCGTCCTAGAGATGTTATTTGCCGTATACATTTCTTTCAGTTAAAAGAAGACATAATGCGCAAGGCTAGAGAGTCAGAGTCCATAGACTTCAATGGGACGACTATACAGCTCCTTGCAGATTTGTCACGACTCACCCTAGCGAAAAGAAGGGCTCTCAGGCCTCTACTAGAAGTCTTACGAGACAAGAATATCACTTACTCATGGGGATACCCCTTCCAGCTACAAGTAAGAGGGAGAGAGGAATGATTGTTCTGCGGACACCTGCTGACATACCGGAGTTCTGCAGTGAATTGAATGTCCCGGAAGTGGAGATCCTAGACTGGCCACAACTACCTGCCTTTTTCTACAGGGGTCCTAGAGGAGAATGGCGTCCCCGTTTCGAGGGGAAAGGAAGAGGAGACGCGGTTCAGGACGCCGGAATGAAACATCTGATGACCATACTTGACACTGGTTCCGCATATTTGTTTGAACTCCTAGAGGTCTAAGACCATGCTTGAACGGTCATGGAATGGTTTATTTTGGTTTGGCGGATTGTTGTTAAATGTTTCTTTTATATAGTCACCAAACGGTTATACTGAATATTCTAAATAAGGCTGTTAGCAACGGGTGGGGTCTATATGACAACGGAGACTTGTTTCAGTCACCCCCACAATAGGGAGTGTCCTAGACACAACACTCAGAATTTTTTCTGATCAAGTTCTCTCCTTAGACACTCGGGCTTAGCGACCCCGAGGTCTTTTGGAAAATTTCCAATACTACTGTTCTTATTTTTCTTTCTTCTCTTTTCTTCTTTTTACTTACTTCTCTCTATCTTCTGCTTGCTCAGTTTTATCTTTTACTACGATTCTGTCACTCTACACTTCTTTCCTGTATTTCTCAATCCCTAACCCTTAGTACTGCTATCTTTATCAATCAGCCCGGATGACGTCTTTAAAAATATACTCTCTAAATGTTAGAGGCTTTAACAGCCCAGAAAAAAGATCACAGATACTATATCACATGCACAAGAGGTGTGCGCACATCCTGCTCTTACAGGAGACACACTTTCGAGCAGACCACGTTCCCGTTCTTAAAAACAGATTTTACACCCGTTGGTACCATAGTACCAATCCAGATTCCAAATCCAAAGGAGTGAGTCTAGCTATTCATAAGTCCTTGGGGCGGAGGTTCTAGATCACATCACAGACCCACATGGCAGATTTTTATTTATAAAATTACGTATTGCCAATGAGACTCTCACTATTGCTAATGTTTATCTTCCTAACCAGGATCAGGCGCGGACTTGCAGGACCTACCTTCGATCACTTTCTACTTTTGCAGAAGGCTCAACAGTGCTTGGAGGTGATTTCAACCTTGTCCTTGACCACAATATGGACTCCTCATCAGGTAGGACCTCTGTACCGGCTTCCCACCTGGAGGGCCTGAGAGCAAAATTAGTGGAATCTAGACTAGTGGATGTCTGGCGGCTGTCCCACCCAAGAGATAAGGACTACACTCATTATTCACATGTGCACAACACACATAGCAGAATAGATTTCTTCTTAATTAGTCACAAACTGCTATCCGCAGACCCGGTGTCCTGGATTGATCCCATGATATGGTCAGACCATTCTCCTATAGGCTTGTCTCTACACCTCCCAGGTCTATCCCCTACGGAATGGTCCTGGTCTCTTAATCCAGAGCTTCTTCGGAGACAAGACTGCCGATCAGAGATCAATACAGCGATCTCTGACTTTTTAAAAATACACGAACACGACCCCACTGCGCTGCCGTTTCAGTGGGAAGCACTCAAGGGTGTAATTAGAGGAGTAATGATTCAAATAGGCTCTAGATTGAAGAGGGAGAGGACGACAGAGATCACAAATTTAATAAACACCCTACAAAACCTGGAGGACCGACATAAAAGGTCCAGGGACCCTGAAACGCTTGCTGAAATCTTGAGGACCAGAGCGACTTTGGGCTCCCTCCTTGATTCAGCGTCGGCTAGACAGCGAGACCGAATGCGGAAATGCCTATATGACTTTGCAGATAAACCTAGCAAAGCTCTAGCCAGATTCTTACATCCTCGCACCCCAGTTACATACATACCTTCTATTCAATCTACATCAGGTAGTTTGATACACGACTCTACGGGAATTGCAGATACCTTTAAAAATTACTATGATTCTCTTTATAACCTGAGAGGCCCACTAGCTGATATGCCGAAATCAGAATTCCAGAAACGAGTAGATAAATATATATCCGACACTCCAATTCCACCCATCCCTATTGAAGAGGCTTCTGCTCTGGAATCTCCCTTTACCAACCAAGAAATCACAGATACTATTAAGTCCCTTGCCAACGGAAAAAGTCCAGGGCCTGATGGATTCCCAGCGAATTTTTATAAAACATTTGCACCGACTCTAACCCCATTCTTAACCTCTCTATTTAATGTTGTCTCTGGGGATTGTCCATTGACCCCTCAGACACTAGCTGCTACAATAACGGTCATCCCCAAACCTGGCAAAGACCCTATATTGTGCTCCAACTATCGTCCTATCTCACTGATCAACGTTGACGTGAAAATCCTAGCAAAAACAATAGCCAGCAGACTAGGACCACAATTGTTAAACTCCATCCATGGCGACCAAACAGGCTTTATACAGAGAAGGGAGACAAGAGACAACACGATTAAAACTTTATTATTAACCTCTTATATACGCAAGCAGAAGATCCCAGCATGTCTCTTGTCCATTGATGCGCAGAAAGCATTTGATCGCCTTGGATGGACGTTCTTATTTACATCTTTAAAACAGTTGGGTCTAGGAACTAACATCTTGGGGAAAATAGCTGCACTATATAAGGGCCCTACGGCGCGTTTAAGGGTTAATGGCACTCTTTCCGCACCCTTTAAGATATCTAATGGAACACGGCAAGGCTGCCCCCTTTCGCCTTTGCTGTATGTGGTAGCCATGGAACATTTAGCAAATGCATTGAGGAAATCTCATGATATCAGAGGGGTGCGAATTGATGATCAACATTATAAGCTTTCCCTTTATGCGGACGATTTATTATTATATATCTCCAACCCCACAATAGCCTTCCCAGTACTGATTAAGGAGTTCCAGAAATTTGCAGAGGTTTCTAATTTCAAAGTAAACTACTCAAAAACAGAAGCTCTCAATTTAACTCTCCCTGATGAAACAGTACATAGACTTCGGTCGTCCTTTAACTTCAGATGGGAGGAAAAGGCTTTGAAATATCTTGGCACAAATATATCACGTGACTTTAATGATCTGTTTTCATTAAATTATATTCCACTACTAAATAGAACATTACATGACTTAAAAAAATATGATAAAGCACAACTCTCATGGTTCGGTCGCATTAATGCGATTAAAATGGACGTACTTCCACTTTTTCTTTATCTATTTCAAACCATCCCTATCTATGTTCCAGATCATTTTTTCCGGCGACTACACTCAGCCATACGCAGCTTTGTGTGGGGCACGAGAAAACCTCGTTTGCGATTCTCAGTCCTCACTAGCTCAAAATCAAGAGGGGGTTCGGGTCTACCTGATTTTCATAGATATTACCGATCAGTCCTCCTATCTAGAATGGTGGACTGGAAGTACAACAGAGACCATAAACAATGGGTATCAATAGAGGATCTTCTCTCACCCCTCCCTCTTTATATGCTTCCTTGGGTCACTCCCTCACGTAGGCCTCCACTATCGGATTTCTCCCCTCTCACACAATCCTTTCTCAGGTTCTGGGACACCCGTGGAGGCAGGTCGAAATTAACCAACCATTCCAGTAGCTTATGCCCTCTTTTTAACAACGCAGATTTTCCTCCAGCAATTGGCAGGCATGGTTTTCTCTGTTGGAAAGAGTCAGACAGACCAACCATGGGCCAAGCTACATCTTTGCTCTCGGGCTTCTCTACGGTGGGGGCCATGCAGAGGGGAATGGAGAGAGAATCCCTGTCTTGGATAGAGTTCTCCCAACTTAAATCTTACCTTGCTACTCTACGACTGGAACCTCCCACTGCTTTGGAGCTTATCTTAAGCTCTACAGAAGGTCCTTTACACTCGGTATCACTAATGTACAACATATTGACTGAGATGATGGCGGTGGATCCACCTTCCTACATAGAGGCATGGCAAAGAGATTTACAGACCACCTTCTCCGCTTTGGATCTTCAAAAGATTTTCACCTTGACTCACAGGCTATCTATATCCTGTGCATCACAGGAGAAAAATTACAAGATTTTAACCAGGTGATATCGATGCCCAGACTTTCTCCATAAAATATACCCGGATGTATCGGAGCTATGTTGGAGGTGTGGGAGAGAGGTGGGAACACCATTACACATTTGGTGGTCCTGTGAGCCCTTGCAACAGTTCTGGCAGAAGGTCTTTGCAATATTTAGCTCTGTAACGGGAGTGTCTAGAGATCCTTCACCTCAAGTAGCACTCCTTTCCCTGATCCCGGGCTCTCTAGCAGTGACCAAAAATGGTCTATTCAGATTCTGTCTAATAGCAGCCAGAACTATAATCCCTAGACATTGGAGAACTGCTGAGACCCCGACAATTGGAGAGTGGATAGGAGAAATGAATAGGCTAGAACGCATGGAATCTCTCATTGCTCAAGACTCAGATAAAAGTGATAAACACCTGGGAACGTGGTGTGCCTGGCACCTCTTTATAGAGAGCCCGGATGTTTCCTCCTGGCTAGGAGATGACTGAACTGCTCTCGGGTCTTGTGGGTGTTTCTGGAGAGACCTGACAGGAATGTTGCGCACGCTTCGCTCTCTCTCAAATGGACTTCTATTATTCAAATTTACAGCAGTTTAATCCCTTATACCTCCCCCTCCCGAACCTTTACCCACTCTCTTTCACCCTTTCTCCTCCCCCCTCTATACTCTCTTTACTTCTCTTCACCTTTTCTTTTCTTGTTTATATCTTATTCTACTATGTGGTCTCCAATGGTGGTGTGATGCAACCCCACTATGAGCTATAGAGATTATATCTTCTTGAAATTGTTATAACTATAACGGAAGTTATATGATGATATATGATGGTTACATGAGACTCTTTCACCCATCCTAAGTGTATGAATAAGATGCTGTCTTATGTTAATTGTTTATGTATTTTCTTCCTCAATAAACATATTTTTGAAAAAAAAAAAAAAAAAAGGTGATTGGCCGGTAGCGATCAGGTGGTATGTAACGTGCATATCACATGATCGCTTTAAAATGTGATTGGCCGGTAGCGATCAGGTGGTATGTTACGTGCATGTCACATGATCGCTTTAAAAGGTGATTGGCCGGTAGCGATCAGGTGGTATGTAACGTGCATATCACATGATCACTTTAAAATGTGATTGGCCGGTAGCGATCAGGTGGTATGTTACGTGCATATCACATGATCGCTTTAAAAGGTGATTGGCCGGTAGCGATCAGGTGGTATGTTACGTGCATGTCACATGATCGCTTTAAAAGGTGATTGGCCGGTAGCGATCAGGTGGTAAGTGACGTGCATGTCACATGATCGCTTTAAAAGGTGATTGGCCGGTAGCGATCAGGTGGTAAGTGACGTGCATATCACATGATCGCTTTAAAAGGTGATTGGCCGGTAGCGATCAGGTGGTAAGTGACGTGCATATCACATGATCGCTACCGGCCAATCACATTTTAAGGTCCTGGCAGTGGTGGTTGGACATCTTCTCAGGTCCCGGGAAAATGAATGGGAGCGCACGGTCACGCGCAGTCAAGTGCAGCACCCTGCGTCCCCATTATAAACATAGGGACTTGCGGTGCCTGCGCTCACATGGCGGTTCCCCTGCGCAGCACGCTGCGGAGGGGAACAACAATGTGAAGCCAGCCTTAAAGCACATTTAATGTGGACAGGTGAAACCATAATTGAACCTTTTAGATGTCATAAAGGTACATTTACACGCGGCAACACTTCTAGGAATTTCACTGACAACTTACTGGTTGCAGTGAAATCATGGACACACATTGTTCCATTTGTACACAGCAACAACATAGAACAATGTGTCCATGATTTCACTGCAACCAGTAAGTTGCCAGTGAAATTCCTAGAAAAGTTGCCGCGTGTAAAGGTACCCTAATGGTACCTTTACACGCCGCTACTGAAGGTTAGAAACCACCGGGTGTCGGAGACAATTGTACCTTGTACCATCAAAACACCGTGAGGTATCGGCGTGTAATTCAGGTAACACCCTCCTGTCTCTGTCGACATCTGTCTTTCAGCCGTGCTCAAAAACAAGTAGGTATAAACCCTATGGTAGCGGCGTGTAATTGAGGAACAGGAAGGTATTTTCGACACCTAGTGAACTCCCTGGGGCGTGACACAGCCTCCGGGATACCGCCCCACTTCAGCGATCATTGGTGGAAGCTCCTGCGTTACGATTGGTTGTCCCTGCATAGGGCGGCATATTTAAGGAGCTGATCAGTCACACTACACAATTGCAATAGCATCATGTATTAGCCAGCCTTCCTGCGCTGGCTGGCCAATCATGATGCTATTGCATAGTCCAATCACCGTACGAGCGGCGCGTAGGACACGACTGTGGCACGATAAGTACACCCATATTACCTTGTGGTAGCGGCGTATAAATCAGGGAAGGTGCTCCACAGAAGGTAACCTGCAGCACCCGTCAGCGCTTCCAGGGATCGAAAAAACCTACTGTGGAGCACCTTGTAGCGGCGTGTAATTGCGTTATCAGGTACTGTTAGGAACCGTTGAAACGCACGCGTGCACGTGCGACACCCGGTGGTTTCTAACCTTCGGTAGCGGCGTGTAAAGGTACCATAATACATGTTTGGTGATCAAAAGGCACTTCATATCTCCCAAAAACATCATACCAACAGTGAAGTTTGGAGGTGAAAAATCATGGTGTGGGGCTGTTTTTCAGCAATCGGCACTGGCAAACCTTATGTAATTGATGGAAGGATGGAGAGATAAATGTACCCAGATAAAAATCTGCTCCCATCCACAAGGATGAAGATGAAATGAGTGTGGACATTTCAGCAAAACAATGATCCAAAAACTCTCAGTTGGTTTCAGACAAAGAAAATAAATCTGTTAGGATGTCTGGGCCGCTCACCAGAGGTGAATCTAATAGAAAATGTATGGAAGGAGCTAAAGTTTAGAATTTGCATAAAAGCATTTTTTGTTGATTACAGTGTATGAAGTATTATTAAATACATTTCAGTAAGCATGTTTAATACTTTTTCCTGTCATTTCTCATTATTACATATCACTAAATTTATGGAAATCTCTGGTGTCCAGTTAATACAGGCAAACATTTTGGCAGCTATCTACTTAGGCTAGGGTCACACTTTAAAATAGAATTGCGTTCACCGCATCCAGATCCGGATGAGGTGAACGCAATTGCGGTCCCACACATTTTTCAACAAAAATGTGTGGAGGGGACTGCAATACGGTAACCGGATTGCTCAGGATGTGTAATTCTGAGCAATCCGGTTATCGTACAGTTTTCTCATCCCTGCTGCCGCAGGGATGAGCAAACTGTTATCAGTGTTTTGAATTAATACATTTAATTAATAATTGTGGCTACAATGTCTCTAGGGGGTGCCCACCCCCCTAGAGACATACCACCCACTCAGGTGGGCATATAATGATTTAATTGCTGACGTACAGTAGCCGGCTCTTATGAATGAAGCTGCCGGCTCCTCTGTGAGCAGCACTCATACTATTCCTAATGTATGTATAGTATGTGCGCTGTTCTAGGTCCTGCAGGCATTTACAGTAGGTCTATGAGCTGTGCAGCCCATAGATCTACTGTATAAGCCTGCAGGACCCTGGACAGTGCACATACTGGTACTATACATACATTATATTATAATTATAACCACCACAGCTGTCACTGATCACTGCCTGAGTAAGAGTGCATGCATGCGCATACACACTCAGGTGGCCGCTATCTTTGGACACCCGGGTATACAAAGATGCCAGCGGCATGTTCAGGTGTGCACATGCACACTTAATCATGCCACCATCTTTGTACACCATAGGAGGAGAGAGACAGTACACAGTGGGGAGAGGCAAAGCCCAAGTAGGCGAGCGCATGAGGGGGGCAGAGACAGCACACAATGCGAAGAGAGGGCATGAAGGCAGACTGCTCAAAGTGACAGACAGCACAAGGGGAGAGAGAGCATACTGGGGGAAAGAGAGCATGCACAGGGGGACAGACAGTGCACAGTTGGGAGAGAGAACGCATGAGGAATGAGAGAGGACACAGGGGGAAGAGAGAGCACCTGGGGAGAGACAGCCCACAGGGGGGAGAGACAGCCCACAGGGGTAGAGACAGCCCACATGGGGAGAGACAATGTAGTGCCCCTGCGGTCTGGCTGCCACAAATGGTACTGCATTCAACACCATGCAGTGTCATGACTGGAGAGTCGTAAGGATCATGCTGCTGGAATCTCCCCAAAACACCCAACATAGTCCAAACTCCAATCAAAGAGTGCAGGGCAGAAGAGACCCACCTTAGGGCAGACCCCACTTCTGGCTGGAGGGAGGAGTTAGGTGGGGGAGAAATCTGAGAACTCTATACTGGATGTCGGGCCGTGAGGCCAACTGGTCGCATCTGCTGCCTGTTCAGAGAAGCTGGGCAGAGGAAGGCTGCTGCACCCCAGGGGACGGTTCCTGCTGAGGGGAGTATTACACCTTGCTGCTATACCATCTATCCCCTGGTGACCTGCAGCACTGGTCACCTATGATCGGACACCTTAGCACAAATTTTCACAAACTTTATTTAATTCCCTGTAAACATACCCCCTTCAATGTGCAGTCAGGGCCACAGTGTGGGGCAAACACCAAACTAATTGAGACTGCCTGCCCAGCTGCCAAGTACCCCGGCCCTTGTGGCCGAAACAACAGCGCTCAGTGAGGAGAGAGAGCACAAAGGAGAAAACATAGAGGGAGAGAGACTGTACATAGGGGGAGAACACACAGGGGAAAGACAGCCCAAGGGAAAGAGCACATGAGGGGAGAAGACAGTATGGTGCCCCGGGGTCCGGTAATCACATTACAAGCTTGGAGGCAAGGCATCAACCAGGTGAAGCACACATATAACATATTCCAACCTGGGCCTGTAGGGGGAGCTCTAACAGCTTATGTCAGGTTAGTTGCTGACGTCAGTAGAGGTCCCCTATGAATGCAGGTGCAGGGGGCGAAGCTAGTCAGTTCCTGTTAGGAGAGCTCAGGTGACAATTGAGAAGAGTGGAGTTACCTTAGGGACAGGAACCGTGTTAGGCCTGTCCTAGGTAACTGACGATCTGTAGAGCCCATAGCAAGGGCCTCAGAAGGAGAGAACGAAGATCTGGGAGTGGTAGCAGTGCCAGTATGCCCAGAATTAAGCACAGTACGGTCACCGGAGACCGAGGTTGTCAGGGATTATATACTCAGTGGCCAAATCCAGAGAGCGGATAGTTATATACCATCTCGTTCACTACAGAGCCAAGGAGACACAGCCGCACTACAGAGCTCAGGAGAGCTAAGTAAAGACACAGCTAGAAGAAGGGTTCACGCTGCTTGTCACACGGCTAATACAGAATAGAGAGGGTCACAGCACCGCTTTATGCAGCCAGGGCCCACCAGACACGACATAAAGGGAAAGCCTCAGGACTTGCCTGGCCTCGAAAGCCTAAACATTGCCTCCAAGCTCCGGACCCTGTGAACTTCATCAAGCAGTACCCGGTACTACCTAAATTACTTCATGAAAGGTAAAAGAAAGACTGTTACTCTCGTGTCCATATATAATTCTTTGAGCTAAGTCCTGCATCCCCATCATCACCTCACAACAACGTCACCAGTAACAACTATTACCAGCGGCCCAGCGATCAACCTGGCCCAGCTGTGGAGGGCTTATCACCTTGCTGCGTCCCATAATCATCCTCTGGGGCTGAAGCAAGCAGCGGCGGTCACATCTGGCCGCATACCACAGGTGGCGTCACAGTGACATTCATTTCTATTTCTTTGACCCATTTTTAATTGCGGTCCTTCCAGGGACACGGAACCGGTCCGCGGCCACTACCGTGACATTCCCTCTGTGAACAGACAGCAGGGACTGGTCCCGAGTAACCCACAGCCCTGAGGGCGATGCAACAGCACACAATAGAAGAAGACAGCACAGGGGATAGAGAGACAGCACACAGGGGGAGACAGGTGAAAGGAGAGAGCACAGAAGGGAGAAAACAGCACAGGGGTGAGAGAGCGCGCACATGGGAGAGAGAACGCACAGAGGGGGAAAGACAGGTCAAAGGAGAGAGCACAGAGGGGAGAATATAGCACAGGGGGAGATAGACTGCACACAGGGGTGAGAGCACACAGGGGGAAGACAGTTCAAGGGAGAGAGCACATGAGGGGAGAAGACAGCACACAGGGGGAGAAGAAAACACGGGGAGAAGACAGCACAGGGGTGGGGTGAGAAAGACAGTATACAGGGGAGATACAGGTCAAAAGAGAGAGCACAGAGGGAAGAAGACAGCACAGAGGGAGACCACACACAGGGAGAGAAAGAGAGCAGAAAGGGGAGAGAGTGCACAGGGGGGAGAGAGAGCCAGTGCCCCAGCTCCGGTGGTGGTGAGACGGGAACTCCGGCAGTGGTGATGCGGCAGCTCCGGTAGTGACGAGGCGGCAGCTCTGGTGGTGATGAGGCGGCAGCTCTGGTGGTATTGAGGTAGCAGCTTTGGTGGTGGTGAGGCGGCAGCTCCAGTGGTGGTGAGGCGGCAGCTCTGGTGGTGATGAGGTGGCAGCTCTGGTGGTGGTGAGGCAGCAGCTCCAGTGGTGGTGAGGTGACAGCGGGAACATTGCAGGCTGTAAGCTTTCTAGAAGAGATGGGTTTTCAAGTTCCATCTGCTGGTTACAAATGTAGCAGATAATTGGATGTCTTGGTGAGGCGGCAGCTCCGGTGGTGCTGAGGCAACAGCTGCGATCCTGATCCGGTTTTGAGCTGTTAAAAAGCTCAAGAGGAACCGCAGCCCATAGGAGCCCATTATTTAAACTAGATTGTACTACATGCAATCCGATTACCGCTTGCGGATTTGCAACCTGCGGTAAAAATCATGGAGGCTGCAGTTTTCGCAGCGGTTTGCAAACTGCAGCAGGCTTGCTATAATGGGCTGCTATGGGAGCCCATGCGGTTGCCGCAAGGCTCATGTGAATGCCTGCAGCAGCCGTATGCTTTGTTCATCCTTGCTGCCGCAGGGATGAACAAAGGGTTAAATGTTAATAATAGATGTGGACAACATGTCTCTAGGGGGTGTTCACCCTCCCTAGAGACATGCTGTCCACACAGGTGGGCATGTGAGGGGTTAATCTAGTCATTTATAGTATTGTCGGCGTTTACTATTTTATGAATGAACCCAGTGGCTCCTCACTGTGTAGTACATACAGTATGTAATGTACGTACTGTATGAGCCGCTAGCCTTGGTCCTGAAAGCATTAACATTAAGTCTATGGTGGTGCGCTGCCCATAGACCTAATGTTAATGCTTTCAGGACCAAGGCTAGCGGCTCATACAGTACGTACATTACATACTGTATGTACTACACAGTGAGGAGCCACTGGGTTCATTCATAAAATAGTAAACGCCGACAATACTATAAATGACTAGATTAACCCCTCACATGCCCACCTGAGTGGACAGCATGTCTCTGGGGGGGTGGGCACCCCCTAGAGACATGTTGCCCACATCTATTATTAACATTAACCCTTTGTTCATCCCTGCGGCAGCAGGGATGAATAAAGCATACGGTAACCAGATTGCTCAGGATTACACATCCTGAGCAATCCAGTTACCGCATTGCAAGCATTCCAAGTGTGACCCTAGCCTATGTGTCCCTGCTATGTACTGTGTAATGGATGTGTCTGACCGTACAGCGACGTATGGCTACTGGTAGGTGTACACATGGCCATATGTACTAGGTAAGGTTTCTCCATTTTTCATACTTCATCAGCTGTAATGCATTTCTATTTTTTAATATTCATGTTTTAGTGTTAGAGTGCCGCTGACGTTTTGCTACTACAGCAAATCAGGCTGAACCCTAAACACGTTAAAAAATTGAAGGAAAAATGTACAATAAGAAAATAAAACCATTACAACAAAAAGAGTGTATCAGCATATATTTACAATAGTATACATTTAGTAGATATTCACAATTATATGTCACAGTGTTTTCTTATAATAGATAGTGCCTCCTGTAGAACGATCCCCATGGAGGGGCTGGCATCAAGAGTAACACATCTGGGGTTCTCCATCCTCTTGTACACTTCTTCCACTCTAGAACAGCAACAGATTAAATAGTCAAAATATGAAAGAATGGTTATGATAATATGTTCAACACTGGAGCTAGCGTACACACGGCCTATTGATGTTGTGCTGCTGCAAGCCTTGGGGAAGTATCGTGTTAAACTTCGCCTATAGTAAATTCTGTTAATGTTGATAGGGATATAAGGCTCATAGCTACACCTGTTTACAAGGATAGGCACTACAATGTAATTTGGTGCAACCCTATTTCTGGATGTTTATTAAAATAACAGATGAATTCCATAAAACATTAGAGAAGTATAAGTAAAATTAATATTAAGATTAAAATTAAAATTGAATTAGAAATAACAGGTCTAGACAGTGGATAATTCGAAGCTGGTTCCGGAGTCCCACTTTGTAGTCCGGTTGTTATTAAGGTGGGTTGTTGTCATGGAGGTCCTTATCTTATTCTTGTATGGCCTGTAATATTAAGTAGCCACAATAGTCTTGAATGTGGTAATAGATCTTATAGTTTACAGGTGATTATTCTTAAACCAGTTTCTTACTGTGGCACCCCAGGGTTCGGTTGCCACAGGTACACCTGGGACAGAGAAGGATCTCCACATCAGATAAGCCAGTGTGGCGCCCCTGCGGCGGGATGCCACAGGGAGGTACTGCACCCCAAACAGAAGGTGTGGCGCCTCCCTAGTCAAAGGTAGCGGGAGGAACTGCAGTGCCTGTCCAAAAATCCACAATATACCAATTAAAGGCACCCTAGCACCAGGGATTGTATATTCAGTAGGTCCCAGGGGGGTGGAGCTTAGTTGAGTGGGAGACGTGACGTCAGTGAGTGACAGTTGAGACCAGCAGACGGTGTGAGGAGAGCAGAGAGAACGGACGCAGCTGAGACAGCAGCTCTGACAGGAGGGCATCTCTCAGAGGGAGGTGACCCAGACAGCGAGTGGAACACTCCCGGACTGGTTGGAGTCGGCTGGAGAGTCCAGGTTAACACCAGTGTACTGGAACCGAGGCGGTTTGTTAAGGTTTATCCCAAACCGCTGACCGGCAGGCTGTGGGCCTTATCAAGGAAGGAGCCACAGCACCTATCAAAAAGTCCAACATCTGTCCCATAGCTGGGTTCAAGACGCTGAGAGGTAACAAGGACTCAAAGCAAAAGACTCCGAGGACTAGAGACTTAACTTGTGAGTGGGAGGTAAAGAACCAAAAGAGCCCTTAAGAGAAGGATCAAGGAAAGTATTGGAAAGAATCTCTGACAGACTCTGTAGCAAACCCCAAAGCCTGTGGCAGCTAACCTCTGGCCTGTACTGTGTACATTAACATTTGCCCGGTACCAGTAAAGAACAGTTTGAGCTAATCTTGACTCTGTCTCAGTTATTTGTCACCAGAAGAGATCCCTGCAGCACCACAGAGCTGAGGACTACAACTCCCCTCATCTACCCCGCTGCCCTGAGGTAAAGCTCCACCTGTGGGGAGCTGTACTACCAAAGCTGCATTTACATCACCTCAGTGGCCGGCCACAGCGCTGGTAACCCTATTACCAGGTACCACAGGTGGCGTCACGTTACAAATCCCCCGTCATCATCACCCCCACCCCGCCAATGAGGGTCCAGGGCACGGAACCGGGAACCGACCAGCCGTGATCCCCACTGAAGTAACCCCCTGTCTCAGTATCCGAGTACCCCTACCCTGTCGACCGACTCAAGTTCTGGCGTCAAGAACAGGATCCCGTGCCCGGTAAAACCGGGTACTGTGTGTTTAAATTGGACTTTATTGACTGTTTTGGAACTGTAAAATTGGACATAATGGACAAGATGCTTCACAGGATGTTATGGGGCGTCAATACCCAGCCGGGAGATTCATCACCTTGCCAGAAGTTTCAAGAGAGTTGGAAAGGATGGACAGTGATTATGGTACCAGGTAACATGGCAGTAACAAAAGGAACACCATAGCTTCCATCACCTATGCTGGTTCATTAATAAAGGCTACAATAGACAATGATCTGCAAACACTGGTCAGTGCATATTTAGGGAATCAGGGATTCTAGCAGAGACGGCTGTTACTTCCCCCAGACTATTCCTGTTTTAGATTCTGAATAGGCGCAACATCCTGTACTAAGGAAATGTTGGTCACGATAAGGGGGTTCACTGCAATAACACCCAAACTCCAATTGATAATCTAGGAGAGGTCACACCCCACCTGATTAGCCCTGGCAAATTAGCATATGAGGGGTTTATTTAGTTATTTTACTCCCTTATCTAGCACTGTTAATTCCACCGCGCTTTATAGATGTGATCATCACCCTCCCAATTGGGGCTCACAATCTACATTCCCTATCACTATGTCTTTGGAGTGTGGGAGGAAACCGGAGAACCTGGAGGAAACCCACACAAATACGGGGAGAACATACAATCTGCTTGCAGATGTTGTCCTTGGTCAAAATTATGAATTTTATCTTAGACATCAAGAAAATTGTGCAACCTCATGGCGTTGGTTGGGGGCGTCTTGACTTGTTCCCTTTATTGACAGATTTCTGGCTAACCACAGACTCACTGCTATATGAGTCAGAGGTGTAACCTAAAACATTTGAGTCCCAATCAAATATCTGTAACAGTGCCTGCACTTGTGTATTCTCATGTAGATAAGGGATCTTTAAGTACTAGGGCCAGGTGTAACTGTTCTATGTACACCGCCTATGGCTATAGCCCTATGTTAGAATCCGATTGCAGTGAGGTGGTTCTAAGTCCTCTAAGGCACCAGGTGTAACTTCCAAATATGAAGATTACATTACATCTAAGTAACACTAAGATTTGCAGATAGTCCGCGGGGTCAGGGGTAATGAGGGCACCTACTTTTGTCTGAACGTGCTGTTATCTTCTAGTTCCTTCTCTTCCTTCGTCTCCTCCATTCCTCGTGAGCGGATACGACGGATTCTCTCTTCATCACAAACTGTCAGCAGAATAACAAGATCAGGCTGAAGAAGATCCTGTGGCCAATGGTAGACATCATGGTGGGGATGCGGCAGGCTTTGGATACCACCTCCCACCTCGGTGGCAATAGCATAGGCAGCTGTACTGTGCCAGAACCTATAAAGACCAAGCAAACACTATACTTACTACAGTTTTTACCGATGAGAATTATTTCTAAATTCCAATGCCATCGTACACCCACCTGTCCACAATAACAGGGGATGTTATTGATGCTTTTATTATTTCCGCTGCTCCTATGTAATTGCCGATGGCGTAGTAAGCTCTTTTTATCAGCGATGACTCGGAATCGAAGACAGTCCTCCATTGGCCGATAGAATCAGGGGGGGATTTAAGTAATGTCGCGTTAAGGTGATTCTTGAGAGATTCTGTCAAAGTGGATTTACCTATAAAAGAAAATAACATGCTAATTTTACATCCTAATAATTAACTTTGAGTATGAAATTGCTTATAACTTTTTATTACTATATAAACCATTTTTTTTTGCAGTTGGAGTAATTAATAGTATTTCTTAAAGGCGAGATACGCTTTTGACAATCTCTTTTGATTAGTAGGGTGTTCTAACATGAAGCTGAATATACAGTGCTGTGTAAATTAATTGGGACAAAGCATTTTTTAAGTAAAATCGTAAGTTGTGGTTACCAGTCAGTGATTCAAACCAGTTTTAACTGCTTTGAACAGATATGAGTGTACAATCTTGAGTAACAAAATGTGGTTTGACTGGTTTTAGTCAGAAAATAACAGCTAGCTGCCCCCTCAGCTTCAGGTGAGAGCTTGTTTCTGTGAGGAGTGGTTTAGTGTACTTTTTCTCTCTGTGTGATTCGTGCCTGTAAAAATAGATGTTACTCCACGGAAGAGATCTAGAATTATTACTCTTAATGAACATACAAGTCTGACTGTAAGAGAAATCGCTTCCACCGTTGGTATTGGAAAATCTACCGTTTCAAGAATAATTCACACACAATGAAACTGGATCGTTTTCTCCAAAACGAAAAGGGAAATGTGGAAGAAAAAGGAAAACGACACCAAGAACTGATAACACACTTATCAGAGATAGTAAAACTAATGCAAGAGAAACAAGTAAAGACTTGCTTTGTCCCGATTAATTTGCAAAGCACTGTACTGTACTAGATGGGAACCCAATACTTTCACATCGGGTGGGCGGTGACATCACCATGAGGGCAGGCCCTGTGGCGCTAGAAGTGGTGCCCATCTCTCCCCCATGCGCTCTTCCCCCTGCTACTTTCTCTCCCACCTGTGTGTGGTCTCTCTCCCCTGTGTGCTGTCTTCACCCCTCTGTGCTCTCCCCCCTGTGTGCGGTCTCTCTCCCACATCTCTCTCTTATGTGCGCTCTCCCCTCTGTGTGCTGTCTTCTCCTCTCTGTGCTCTCACCTTTGAGCTGTCACCCCCCTGTGCATTGTCTCTCCCACCCCTGTGCTGTCTTCTTCCATTGTGTGATCTCTCTTTACAATCTCTTTCTCCCCTTGTGGGCTCTCTCTCCCCCTGTGTGCTCTCTCTTCTCCATGTGTGATCTCTTTGACCCCTGTACACTCTCTCACCCTCCCTGTGCGCTGTCTCACCCCCCGTGCGCTCTCTCAGCTCATTGTGCTCTCTCCCCTGTGGTGTCCAAAGATGGTGGCGGCTTGAGTAAGTGTGCATACGTGTACCAGGTCATGCCACTGCCATCTTTGTATACCCAGGTGTC